>JAFMSR010000004.1:58424290-58554474 GCA_022818135.1 Saxidomus purpurata | reverse complement strand
AAAATATTTACTGCAGAGATTTGCAAACATGTAAAACGTGTGACTTTGGTTTGAATTTGTTTCTAATCTTTTAACTGTCGTTTTTAGTTTTAGTGATCAGCCATGACTACAACCATGACAACATAACAGTGATTGAAATATTACAATGTTGATATGAATTTTGTAGCGACTAATTATAAAACTCAGTATTATCAGTTAGTCTTTACATGTTGACATCATAATTATGTTTTGTCTGCATTCTTCAATGATGCCGCCGCAAAAATGACCTTTTAGTTTTATAGCCTCAAAGTGAAAATGGTACTAGCCACACGTTAATTTGAACCAAAAACAAAACTTCTTATTTCGAAATGTTCCAGTCGTTTAAAATGCCTCTAACATTTATAGTCCCTAGATCACTTTGTATTTAAAATTACTTGTAACCTTTTCATTACAAAGAGTAATCTCTTACAGGTGAAACTGGCAATTATTTGTACGAAAAACATTCCTTACATTGCTTTTTTTTGTAAATAAAAAGTACTGCAATTATCAGTGCAAAACATATATTCGTATAGCAATATTGTTTTGTTTTTAGCTCTCCTAGCATAAAGTGCCAGAGCGAGCTATTAGGATCACTCGCCATCAGGGGTCTGTCGTATGTCCGTCCGCTCACCATTTCTTTCGAACGACATCTCCTCTAAAGTCATTGGGTCAGTGTTGATGAAACTTTTCAGGGATGTTCCAAGCATGAAACTTTAGCAAAGTTGTTCAAAGAATTCCATTCCATGCAGAACTGTTGTTGCTATGGAAATAAATAGGAAAAACTTAAAAAAATCTTCTTTCTGAAATCACAAGTCTATAGAGCTTAGATATTTAACATGTTGGATTATCTCGTGGACCTCTACCATGACCCCTGGGTCAAAATGAAACCTCCCTTGGGGTCACTTGGTTTTACATAGGCTTACATAGGAACAACTTAAAAAATCTTCATCTCTGAAAACACAATGCCTAGGGCTTAGATATTTAGCATGTGGCATTGGTTAGTAGACCTCTATCAAGATTGTTCAAATTATGACCCCCGGGTTAAAATGTACCCCTCTTTATTTTGCATAAGTTATATATAGGTAAAACCTAAAATCTTCTTCTCTGAAACTACAAGGCCTAGGAATTAGATATTTGGCATGTAGAAATGCCTAGTGGACCTCTATTAAGATTGCTCAAATCATGATCTCCTGGTCAAAATTAACCCTCCCTGTGAGTTGGGAAGGTCACTTGATTTCATATAGCATAATAGGCTGTTATATGGAAAGCTGTGAACAACCACAGGGCCGACAGTCAGAGAATACATAGTTGGAATGTTACTAAGCATTGTGTTGTTAACCTCTACAAATTATTTCAGAACCATGACCCATTTTGTTATAGCCAAGGTAGTCAGATGAGCGATATAGGGCCATCATGGTCCTCTTGGTGGGATGATATTGCAAAACATGTTTTCAGTGAGGTAGCGGCAAAGGTTTGAAAGGAAAGTAGACATGGATTGTCATCAGAATTTCCATTTTTACCATGGTTAGTGATGTTAAACACGAAAACACCGTAGATTAATATTATATCACATCATAATTATGTTTATTATACCCCCGAAACAAAGTTGTAGGGGCGGGTTATAGGAGGTATGGTCAGTCTGTTGCATTTGTCCATTGCATTTTCCTTGTCCAAAGCATACCCAATAACTTGAAAACTATTTTTTGGAATTTAAAACAACCTCATACAATGGTCAATTACAAAAATAGGAAGTGCAGTGTATAAAAACCGTAACACTGTCTTGACTCAGTACAGAGTTATTACCAAGAAACATAACTATATTTTATTTCTTTTACAAGATTTTTGTCACTTGTAACTTCATCAGCTGACAAAGCAGTTGTGTGGGGACATGAATCACATTTGATGGTAGGTCTAGTTTCTTTCTCCCTTTTTTGCCCCTGGTTTTGATTTTGTATCGTTAGTTTTCCAAGATTGCTCTTTGATTTAAAATATGTAAATGCAAGGCAAAATTTCACACAAACTTATGACTCTAAAAAATACAAAAATGGTTCAAAATATGTTTTTAATATTTATTTTGATAGTATGCAATGCCATCATTTCCATTTTATAATATGCTTGACAATTAATTGTATGGGGAATGCTACTCAGTGTGTTAAAATTTCAAGTTTTACATATTCCTTTTCAGACCTCCATGATTACTGGTAAATGTGACATCATTGCTGTGGGAAAACCCTCGGCATAGTAGCTGTCAAGTCAAATTAGGTAAAGACAGTAATACATTTTCCTCGAAAATATTAGAGGGTTTCTGTCCAGGCAGAATGATCATGATCTGCTCTGGTAACAAAGGCGAGGACACTTTCTACCAGAGGGGTAACGCTTAAAATATGTTTTTATGCACATAGTGCAGTGATAAATGTAAATTTCTGAAAGTTTTTGATGTTTCAGTTTATTGCAATTATTATCATGATAACAAAACAATTAAAAAAACACACTGAGCATTTTAATTTTATACTATGAGAAAAATAAATCAATTTTTGTTAGTGTGAAACATTGTAAACTGAAGCTAATAATTGAATTTAACTCATTTTGAGGAGAAATTAAATTTAATGTTTCCTTTATTAACCATGTAAACATTATGCATTAAACATTTTTTTCTAGCCTTTTAAAAGAATGTTTCAAATTGTCAAGCACCTAGCTCACATATAAACAAACAAAATATTATTAATCTGTTGCTGACTGGCAGTTAGTAAATGTACATTTACAAGAATTCACAAGTAAAATCAATCAGAAAACGAGATGATGCTAGTACAGTAGTTGGTATGTTGCTGTAGAAACTTGTCCCTTTCATAGACCAGTGTGACAGACAGTATGATACAGTGGCGCTCACGTTTTTGTTCCGTTTTTCGGCAGGAAAACGCGAGCAGCGCCCGTTTTTCGCCCGTTTACCGAACGGGGCGTTTTTCGGCTCGCACCGTTTAAAAAACGCGTTTTTCTGCCCGCCCCGTGAAAAAAAACGGCTGGTTGCACTGCACATGCGTGAACAGCGAGTTCCTGCGTTTTTTCCCGTTTTTTTACCGGGGTATCAAATGCGCATGCGTGAAAAGCGAGTTCCTCCGTTTTTCGCCGTTTCTTCTGGGGTAGCAAATGCGCATGCGCCACATGTGTTTTCTTCACTGTTTTAATTTTTTGTAAAATTATGCCTATCCGTACAAACTATTAAAAATCGCGAGTATAATTATAGATGTTAAGTTTATAATGTGGTCAGATTAAGATTGTTTTTTTTTTTGTTTCTTATTTTCAAAAACAAAGTATAACTACCACCAGCCTGTTAGATCATTACTTCCGCGTTTTCATCATAACATAAAATAAGCGGGTACATATCCCACAAGATGGAGAGCGAGGGGAAGGCCTTGTGATAGATAGAAATAATTTAGCACCTCCACTGTCCCTATTATGTTACTATGAAAAATCTATAACCAGTAGATATACATTTAATTAAATTAAACCTGCTCGATCATATGATTTCAGTTATCAAAATAAAACTATAACATCGGCAGTTGAGAATATTCATGGCCATGCTTCTGGTTCAATTAACATAGATTCTTTAATTTGTGCATGTACAAAATTTCCATATTCTTGTTAACAACTTAATCGCTCTCGAGACTAACTACTATAGGAATCGCTCTTGTCAGACTTTTCATATCCTGATAAATTGCAAAACGTATAGTAATATCACGGACCAATATACACATAGAGTGTATATATGTGTATATAGGTCCGTGGTAATATATTTAGGAAATAGATTTCACTTTTGAGTGATATACCGGTAAGTATATCACTGCGGGGAGTGTAAATGCGTAGTAATCTAATTACGAAGGCCTGAGTGATTAATTTCAAAGCATCTACCAACACACAGTGATATAATAACCGGTATATCACTCAAAAATAAAATCTATTTCCATTCTAAACCGATAATTTAAACAAAAACATGTTCGATGGGGTACTATTTGCTGCACTTTCATGAAGTCGCTGTCTTGAAAGTTGTAGTTTTCCGTGCATTCCATGCATTTCGTGAAATTTTGGCTGTTCTTTTTTACTTCTCAAAAAAGCGCTATACGTCTTATTTTTGTTGTGTCTGATATTGCTGGCGATACCGGAAGTGTAGAAAATTTTACTACAATTTTTTTTACATCACGTGAATTCATTAACAACAATACCAATCCAAGCGTATTAGCACAGGCACACTCATAGATGTCGTGTAAAAATTACAAGAGAGGTAATTTCAGCAGTCAAAAATAGTTCCGGACCCTAGCGTGATATACTTAATAGTTTTATCACGCTCAAATCCTTCTTTGTGTATATAGGAGAAATTTCCAATAGTGTTAGAATATGAGTTATACTAACACAAGTGGCATAAACATAATAAGGTGGTTTATTATTTTACGATAAAGTACAGTACTTTTATCAAAGGCCGGCAAGGTGCCAAAAAGGAAGTATTTGCAAGACGTATGTAAACAACCTGTCCAATTGCATTTTGTATTTCAAGTTACAATGATGTACTGCTACAAGTTGAATATAGACGTGCAAGAAAAAATTGTAATAATAAATATGTGCCATCATTTCATCGTTTATTCTATATTAAATCATAAACAATGCAGGAACCGATATGCTGTAAACATTACGTCATATTGCACCGCATGACGTTAAATGAGTGTTCGCATAGAAAACGCTTTGCATTTATTAACCTTTTGTAATATCTGGTCATGTTAGAATCAAAATATCATCCTTCTCAGCTTTGTAATACTCTTATAAACAATTATCTGTTGTACTGATGCGCTGTTAAAAACGGCTAATTACTGTGTATTAGTGCTCCAAATCATTGTTTTTTAAACGATGAACACCGCTGGAACGGATGTTATTTCATAAATAAAATAGTTATTCGTTCAAATGCAAAAAAAAAAAATCACTTGTGCTATGTACTCATTTTTTAAAAATTACTACGCATTTGAACTCCTGTGTTTTATTCAACAACAAATACAGGGACACATTTATTACTTCATAAATAAAATTTACTTTGAAGTATTCACACTTCCTTCGGCAAAGTCATTAAATTCTATTTGTTAACAATTGAATTATATACCGACAGTTATTAGTTACTGTCTGTCATAGCCGTGACAAAAAAAGCACGCAGCTAAGAAATGACAGAGAAATTGCAGCTTTTCGCTTACTTGAAAATACCACAGTACGGGGTGTAACCATACCGGTATGTATCGCATCTCAAGGAAATTGCAATATACCGGTCTTATCGCGCACCCCTACTCATTGCACATGTTACAGATGGACTGACTAACTTGCCATAAGGATACTTCTTCCTTAATTTGGCATTAAAGTGATCAAACCCATGACTCTTGTATTGATGCAAACACGCAATTACTGCCCCATAGCAGCTCTACCATTTAGCTAAAACTAGAATTAAGGCATGTATTACTTTTAACTTTGGATTTTATCTCAAGGCATTTAAACGAAGGCAGTGGTAAGGTAGCCGGATACAGCTTGATAGACTTTGTATAACTGTGAAAAATAATCGATCAAGTAGAACACGCCAGTAGTTACTGTGAAATAGGTCCCGAACAAATGAGGGAGAAAAGAATGGATGAACACACAATAGTCAAAGCGGCAACTATAACAATGCCCCACACCCCCACCTCAAGGTAGCATAATAAAACAGAACTATCACTGAAGGTAATGAATACCCCCCCCAAAAAAAAACCCATCTCTGAACGCCATACTGACACAGTATTCTTAATTATATCACATTTGATGCTTATAATTGGACTATTCACAACGACTGTAGGCATGCTATTTATCTCTTCTGTGTAGCATTATTTTGACCAGAGGGTTAAGAAAATCAGAGTGCACAATATTTAATTATCTTAAACACCTGTCACCTTGACGTAGTGACCCAAAACATTGACCAAGTCCAACAAGGCATGATATTTATTACTTTGTGAAATATCATTAATTTGTGATAAGGGGTTTTGGAGATAGAGTGCAAAATATTTTACTATCAAAAGCCCGTTAATGTGACCTTTGACCTAGTTACCAGAAACATGGACCATGCACATCAAGGCATGGAACGTATCATTTCTGTGAATAATAATTTAATTCTAACCAAGAGTTTTTCAGGGATTGAGTTCCAGAAGTCTACGGATAGACGGACAGACAGTCAAGCTGAATCCAGTATACCCCCCTTACACTTTGTGCAACTGGGGTATAGAAACATTTCCGCAGGTCGAGACATTGGTAAATTGTTTTGAAGGTGACTGAATAAAAATTAGCCACTGCAATAAACAGTCCTGTTCTTTCAGTTTTTCCTATTTTTTATTTTTGCTTTTCATACACAAGAATATTATGACTGAAAGCTGCAATGAAGATTCATTCTTCAAGAGAACTGAGTTCCATTTAAGTTGCTCATCTGAGCAACCAATAACATTGTTATTAATGTCACTGTCGTACTCTAGTTCTGTAGTAACCAATACTGTATGTACTGCAGTACTAAATAGTATTCTATTAAATTGCTAAACATGCTAAAGCACTGCATTTCTGCATTGTCCAAATCAATTCAAAATCTCTCGATGCATTAAAAAGTTACAACCTGAAAAAAATGAAAAAAGTTCTCATGCGTCCATTTGTTATCAAAGTGCGACCTTGATATTTGAGCTTGCATTCACCATGCTGTGATTACAATTATATATATAAATTACTAAGGTTATTTCGCATGCTATATTCTTCATCACCAGCTACTGTTCTAGAGTTTCAATGACTTCTCTTATAAGAACAAAAATTCACAGCTAGCGTAGCATTATCACTTCAGCTGCAACTTGGGATTGTATCCAACATGTCCAATATGGATGTTGTCTGGCTAAATGATGTTTCTTGTGAGCTATCAATTTGCTGATTTTACTGTTGTTCTTTCCTTATCTTCATCTTCAAAAAATCAATGTACATGAATTCCAAATATGAGTAAACTCAGCGAAGTTCTTCTTTAATGTTAACTGCATGTTGTCAATACATCAAGTGTTCCATTGTCTCACCTCAATTATCAATTCTTTTCATTTGATGCTTTTGTTTTCCTGTTTTGTTTATTCCGTTGAAACTGAAAAATCTACTTTTATGCATATGATGTCAAGTCTCATCACCAAGGTAATATATGGATAAAAAAAGAACTTCATCTTCTAAACTGATACAGCCATCTGGATCACCACAGAATCCTTCAGTTAACAATTGCAATGATAGACTGTTTTCTGTTGTTTTCATATCTTGGTCTATTGAACTTCCCTCATCACTGCATGTACATGACGCTTTTTTCTACAATAAATTAAGAAGAAAAATTATCAATTGCATTTTGTTTTAAGTCTTACAACTAATAACTGATACACATACTGAACATTTACTGACTGAATAGTTAACAGTGCAGGTTATGATCAGACTACATGATTTTGATCTGCACGAGAGGCAAAAGTGTAAGCAAATTGCTAAAAACTAAACTAGATGCCCACGTGCAACATGTCATCCCTGCCAGCTGTCAAAAGGACTAACTCCTTACCAAAAAAAGATAGGTCAAAATTCACCTAAATATTGGATGTAACATGCATGTTGTACCACATAAAAGTAGTCTTGATTTTTCTCTACGGCGAGTAATAGCATTAAAAGTTTCAAAGCAATATCTCAAAGGGTTAAGGCAATAAGTGGATTTTACCCATATTCAATGTATTTTCTAAGTCAAAAAGGGGCATAATTCTGTCAAAAACCTTGACAGAGTTATGTCCTCTTGTCTGTTGATGAAGGTCGTGATGGTAAACAAGTATGGTTAGTTTCAAAGCAATACCTCCAATGGTTTTGAAATAAAGTGAGGTGGTACGAAAAACTTAACCAAGCTCAATACACTTTCTAAGTAAAAAAAGGGCCATAATTCTGTCAAAAACCTTGACAGAGTTATGTACTCTTGTCTGTAGATGGAGGTTATGATGGTAAACAAGTATGGTAAGTTTCAAAGCCATACCTCTAATACTTCTGCATCCAATTGTATAAACATTGGTTAAATTAACCCACGGTTAAATCTTAACCTTGGGTTAATTATTAACCAAGTTGGTTAGCTAACCAATTTGGTTAACCAATTGTATAGAAAATTTTAACCAGTTGGTTAGTTAACCGATTTGGTTAAAATTTAACCATTGGTTAAGATAACCAAACTGTCCCATAATACATTAAACACTTGGTTCCGTTTACGTAATTTTCCCGTACTCCGTCAAACAGACAGACGACACGCCCAGTAAGTGTATAGCATAGTTCTAAAGCAATAGAGTAAAATGTCTGAACCTGTAAGCAAAAAGCAGAGGACCCGGTCCAAAAATTTTTCAATACAGGAGGTTGAGATTCTCAAGAATGAGATCAAAGCCCAAATTCATATTATTAATGCAAAACATTGCAATGGAGTGTCTGGTGTTTCCAAAAAACTCCAGGACACGATATGGGCTGACATTGCTTTAAAAGTAAATTTTGTCGGAACAGCTTTTAGGTCAGTCGCAGAATTGAAAGAAAAGTGGAGAAATCTTACAAAAAAGGCAAAATCTGAGGTAACGGAGCACAACAAATACATGTCAAGAACAGGAGGAGGTCCCCCACCATCTATTTGTTTTAGTGACCAGATTATAGCCGACATTGCTGAACTCCATGAAGGCTCGCCAGCTTTTCATGGCATTGAAGGTGCATTAGATGCGGAGTCTATAATTTTTACTTTTGATGGTAAGGTTCACCACCTTTTTTTATCAAGTTGTATTTTTCATTGTTATTGCCCAATGCGATACACTGTTGTTTACATAGCGTCATAGCAAGTGCCTTTGATTATGATATCTCGTACGAATTAAGCATTGATTACTTTATAACCAAATAAGATGATGTATTTGTGAATGCCATGTCATTTATATAATCCTTGGTCGGAAAACAAGAGGGCCATGATGGCCTTATATAGCTCACCTGGGGCCATATTCCAGTAGCAACTGAAGTCAAATCTTAAAATTTTCCTTAAACTTAACAATTTCCTTAAGAAGATAATTTAAGAAGGAGAATATGCATTGCATGTTGAAAATATATTAAATCTTCCATGACCTTTTTTTATAATGATGATGAAATTACACACAATCATTGACTTGAGAGAATTATAACAATTAAAAATTTTGGACTCAAGTTAAAATACTTAAGAAATCACTTAAGATGCTACTGGTATATGGCCCCTGAATACAAGTCCACTTGTCTGATGGGTGTGGTCGATTTTGACCCAAGAGGTGTTATTTGACTAAAGTAGGTGGAAGACCACACAACAATGTTACATACCAAATAGGTTTTTCTATATACATCTTTGTAAATAAGCGATATCATGTGCCGGGCCAATATTGACACAGGGGTATAATTTGAACAAACTGAAGAAGTCTACTAGGCTGTGCCACATGCTGAATATTTAAGCTCAAGGCCCTGTGGTTTTAGAGAATAAGATTTTTAAAGATTTCCAACATAAGCCTATGTAAAACTACGTGACCAACCAGGTAGGGTCAATTATGACCCTGGGGTCATGATTTGAACAATGTTGGTGGAGGTCCACTAGACAATGACACATGCTAAATATCTAATCTCTAGGCCCTGTGGTTTCAGAGAAGATTTTAAAAGTTTTTCCCACAGAAGCTTATGTAAAAATTTGATAGAGTTTGTTGCAAGGAACATCCCTGCGCAGTTTCATCAACCATTGGTGATTGGACCTTTAACCCGTGGAATACCTGTGAAGCGAAACTGTGTGAACATGTTAGATTTATCACTACATAAAATTTAATGAAATAACTGGTTCTCAACATTTTGATAATTGTCTTGAAAAATTTGATACAGGCTAAAAAAACATAACTTTTTAAAAGTAAGGTTTTTCATAAAATAAAATGAACAAATACACCAATTGAGACACAGATAAGGACAGATTTATTTTCTTGCATCTATATATTTTTCTGTATGCTCAGAATTCAAATTTACAACAGCTATCCATACAATATAGCATATACAGTATAACAATTTTAAACAAAATACCAAATTTATAATATGCATTGATTAATGCAACTGTCTACAAAACAACATTCATCCAACCTCAAACATTCAGCTTGACTTATAAATAGTATTTAAAATATACAAGCATTGTGTTTTAAAAAGGTTTAGTATCAGACAAAGCATATTCAATGTTCTCAAGTAACATTATCTTGAATACAATAGGGTCAAAATGACCCTTTATCCCTAAGCTGAGAACATCTGCAACATACATTGAACCGGAATGAAAAAGGGCATTAAGGCCTGCATGATCAATTTTTCTATAGTGTTTACATATTTCACTATTTTCAGCACAGTATATGATGATTGTTTCTAGAGTGATTATGTATATGTTCTATATTTCCTATCATTCAACATCTATTTATTCACTTTTCATGACTCAGCTGCAATATAATTATGAATGAAGTTCATATAGACAACAATTTTGACTAATTTAGCTCACAACATAGTACAAAACATGTGATTAGCTTTTTATGGCAAGTAGATCTAACCATTTCAACATATTTTTTTGATATATTCATGTTAAAGCTGGCATTTTCATAAAATGTTCTTATGATTTTAATTGAAGACCTATTTCCTGATCCCAAACTTAACATGACTTTTTTATTTACTTAAAAATTTTTAAAAGAATAAGACACCTACATGGTTTCCACATTTTTTTAACAAATTGTTGACCCTATACTTATAGTCAAAAAGTTGATTAGCATAATATTTCATCAATCCAAACATTTTGAGTGATTTCTTCTAATTTCGTGTTCAAAATCTGATCATAAAACTTTACCATACATTTTTAAAGATATGACCTAGTGACATTGTTGTTCATCTCATATGACACAATTTCAAAACCGTCCTTATCAATACAAACAGTCTCGTAAACAATTATAGTGATTGCTTATCAAAACTTAATTTTACATAAAACTTTTTTCATTTTTAATATAATTATTCTGGTATACATTCTCACTTCTTTATAGACAAATTACCAATTATACTGTTAATTGTCCTATTCTTAAAATATTTCAAGACTCCTTTCAACAGCCAGTCATGGTAGTATAAAAAATGGCCACTTTAAGTATATGGCTGCTTCAAACAGAAGTGTTTGATTTTACAAGAGCTGTCCATAAGACAGCAAGCTCAACTATTATGTGTGCTTGCTAATAAAACAAAGCTTTTATCAGTATAATAGCAAAACAAAATCTGCTAACTTTTAAGTATAAACAAGGAAAGTTGAATAATAAACAAGAGCTGTCCATAAGACATCACGCTCGACTATTGTGGGTGTTTTCTAATAAAACAAAACTTTTATCAGTATCATAGCAAAACAAAATTCTGCTAACTATTAAGTATAAACTAGGAAAGTTGAATCATAAAAAAGTCAAAATCTATAACTATAGATTTAATTTTTGGTAAATTAATAGTTTGATACAAAATTTACCCTGAACACTATTGCATGGTTTGATATAACTACCATAAGTGGTTACTGAGATATGTGCATGATAGTACCTTGCATGCAAAACTTTAACCAAATTTTCAAAGTCAAACAAGGGCAATATTCACACTAAATTTAAACAAGAGTTATCTGTCTTGACTGTGTGACACCTCTTAAGACATTAAAAAAGTTTCAAGTCAATATCATAAGTGGTTACTGAGATATGTGCATGATAGTACCTAGCAGGCAAAACTTTAACCAAATTTTCAAAGTCAAACAAGGGCCATACTTTGTACTAAATTTATAGAAGAGTTATCTGACTTGACTGTGTGACACCCCCAGAGACATTAATGAAGATTCAAGTCAATATCATAAGTGGTTACTGAGATAATGTGCATGATAGTACCTAGCAGGCAAAACTTTAACCAAATATTCAAAGTCAAGCAAGGGCCATAATTTGTACTAATTTTTTTCAAGAGTTATCTTGATTGTATGACACCCCTAAAGACATGAACAAAGTTTCAAGTCAATATCATAAGTGGTTACTGAGATATGTGCATGATAGTACTTAGCAGGCAAAACTTTAACCAAACCTGCAACGCCAACGCCTGTAATAGCTCTCCTTATTCTCCAAATAGTCAAGCTAAAAAAAATGATCAACTTGAAAATATCAGTACTGACTGATAATTACTAAAGGTGATCAAAACACTGGTTCAATTGGATTACTTTAATCATCAACATATAAGTATTGGAAACAGGAGGACCATAAATGACATTCAGCAAATGCCGTGGGTATAGATAAGCTGTGTGTAGTTCTCATAATATAAGATACTTTACAGTTATACCTATTATTTACTACTTAAAGTCTAATTCATTCCCTCACACTGTTTTACAGTTACATTATTACTTGTTTTCAGATATTGATTTATTGACTTTTAACTATAATGCCAACATTCTCTTTTCATTAGATCTCCAGAAAGATGACAATAGTTTCAAGGGAATTCCTGATTGCAGTGGTGACCATTGCAGTGATGAAAGTAAGATATAGTAGTTACAGCTATAGCACTTTATGGAAAACAAAGCATGTGATCAATTGCAATGAACATGTCCTTCAATAGCTCTCTATATTCTCCTAATAGTTGACCAGCAAAAAATGCAAAAAATATTAAATCTTTACTTATACTTATAGGTTTTATTTCTTATAATTAATAATAAAATATCTAGACTGATTGAAGAACCATACTATTTACTCTTCAAAATTTGAGGACAAGCAGCTTTAAAGTCTCATTAGCACTTTCGATGTAAAATTACTTGTAGCTCTTCTATTACTTATAACAAATAAGATGATACCTTTAAAGCAACACTGATCTTTATTTGCTATAAATAAAGAAGTGCAAAAAATATGAAGAAACTGTCACCCTTAACTTTATAATCATCATAATAATTATCTTAAGTGTTAATGGGACTTTAATAACTTTTGCATCAAATAACTCCATACTTGGTAAAATGTCTTTTATGTTTGATTTGAACATACTTGTATGTTTTATTCACCAAACATATTGTATTATATAATTCTCTTCAACAGACAACAATGACACCTCAACCATCTCTCAACAGAAATCAATGTCAGAAAACAGGCATATATCTACTGCTAAAGGTAATGTGTGCAATATCATTATTACAAGTTTTCTGTTACACTTCATATAATTGTTTTGGAAGAAAATTGGCAATTCAGTAACATTTCAAGGTAATTACCAATATGCTTATGTGATTCTGTGGTTATTGTTTGTGTCCTGTACTTTGAGGAATACTTTTATCTAAATATGTATAAAGCATGTTTCTCATTAAAATATATTTATTGTATCTCTACTATATTGAAACTACATTATCTTCATTATTGCTTTTTTTGTTGGTGTGTTTTGTTGTTGTTTTTTTTTTTGTTTTTTTTTTTTTTTTTTTTTTTTTTTTTTTTTTTTTTGTTTTTTTTTTTTTTTTTTTTTTGGGGTGGTTTTGGTTTTTTTTGGTGTGTTTTTTTTTTTTTTTTTTTGTTTTTTTTTTTTTTTTTTTTTTCCTTCAATAGACAGCAGTGCCACTTCAACAACAGTCAGACAGGATTCTTCACAAACCAGAGATAAGTCAACTAAAGGTAAAAAATGTTACAAATATAAATTATTCATATAATACTGATCGATTGAAAGACATGCTTAAGACACACCTGTTCAACAGTTACTGTATACATATTACAAACTTTTAAGTATTCCATTTGTCTATTTCTTTAAAGAACATTTACAATTCATCAATAAATTAAATCAACAATGTATTAAACAGATGTAGTTTAAATATTTCTGTTTTTGGACATTTTATACAAAAAGACAATTCTGAATTCTAAAATGTAAGCATGCTTTCTCATTAAAGCAAAAGTTTATTTGCAATATTTTGAAATTGATAAATTTTTCTTAACAGACACCACTACAGGTTCAACAGCAGTATCACAGCTACCTGCCTCTGAAACATTAAAACGACATGATTCAACAAAAGGTATAAGTTGCAAATGTACACTGTACATCATTTATTGCACAATGTCATACTGAAACTTGAAACATGTATCTCATTTTTTATAATTATTTTTACCAGTAAACAGCAGTGACCATCATATTTCATGATAATATCAAATGACAATATCCTTTGTGTTGAAAAATAAATACCCTGGGATTCCATCTACTTATGATTCTTCATAAAGTTATGCTGTATAGTGTATACTATATAATATTAATATATGTCTTAACATTACAATATCTAAACACAACTTTGCTTTCAGATAATGCAACAGAAAATACAGTGAAATCCAAGCACTCTATGCAGGCTAATTCTCAAAAGAAGGAGTATGTATTATTTGAATTCCTTTAATTTTTTTACCCCAAAAAATGCACCATAAAATTCCAAAACAAAGCCAGTTCTATTTCAGCCTACCCTAATTCTGTTAAAATTTCTACAAAGGAATTGTCCATCTTTCAACTTGGACAATACCTGTAGTTGTTCAGAGAGTGTTCAGACTAAATCTAGTACATATCATTATTTGACTGTTAAGATGATTATCACTGATCACAAAGACAGATTTATAGCAGGGTTATAACAAAATTGTCATGTCAGACATGTCTCAATGTAAAACTGAAATACAGTATCATTGGATCTTCCAAGAAGCAGATATTCCTTGAATATTGTTGCGTTTCTCCTACCCCATAAAACGAATTGTCCTACTCTGGTGAATATCATTTCATAGGCCGAAATGTCAATATATCTTTTTATATCATTTTTTTACAGAAAGACACTAAAAGAGTTACAAATTGAATTCTACATGGCTGCAATTGAAAATCAAAAGCAGAAGTCTTTCCTTCACAAAGAGCAGCAAGAATTGTGCTTGAAGCAAACTGCAACACTGAATAAAATAAACACTGCCATTGATTTCTTTGTAGACAAATTCACTACCAAGTAGTTACTGTTAGCTGTTCCATACGGTGATGTTCTTCTTCCAGATGTTGGTTGTTGTTTTTTTTATCACTTTCATAGATATCTGAAATTTATGGAAGAGCATTTAAGTGAAACATTGTACCTCAATTAACATTCACATACACTTAAGAAAAACAGTGCACATAGATTCATTATAAAAATTAATTCAGTTATGTCAAACCTATATCAAAATTCATGAATTTGTTTCGCTGAGCTCATCGAATATTTGAATTGAACCCATACTGTATTCAGAAATATATAAGTTTGTTTATTTCATGTAATTCATACTTTACTTAAAGTATTTACAACAACTTAGCAAATTGCTTGACCACAGAACAAACTATCCACTTATACATTTTGTGTACGGTAATAATAATGTTAAAAATGTTAAATATGTATGTTCATACATGACTCACTGTTATTGGTATTTTATAGCATTGCTTCAAAGCAGTTGAATGTTTAACATTAAATTTTATGTTAATTAATAAAATATCAACTCTTCTGTTGACACAGTTTCAATATAGTGTTCATTTATTATGACACACCAGACACCCACTATTAGCACTTGTTTAACTGCACCTTATTCTTTAATGTCACACAGAAATCTTGTATGGTAAATGTAAATCCATGCTTGTTTTTTTTAATTCAAACCACAAAGAAGGTTGCTTATTAATTAATATGCAAGGACAGAGCCTTTCAAAAATATTTCCTCCTGGAATGTTAAGTATTTTTTCAGTAACTGTTGTGAGAAAATACCTCAAGTTCAGGCAAAGTAGTTGTTGGTTATGTAATTTCGTATTCCATGACCATCCTGTGGGCCTGCATAGTTATCCATTTGTGGCTGATCGTCTACCATGTTTTGACCTTCATCGTCTTCTGGTTCTTCCCACAGGATGGATAGATTGTACAAAACTGCACAACCAACAATAACCCTGCTCACTTTTCTTGGTTTCATCCTGATCTGAAATTTACAATATTATACATGTACTAATATTGGATTATGAAATTTCTCTTACAATTGTTTTCAATTTAAAGAAGTTGCCAGTGTCCAAAAAAAGTACACAATCATTATAGTACATGTACTTGTAAAAGGTGACAAAAACTCAGCTATCCCATTACAGTTATACTTGGTATATTTTTAATCATGTCATGCATATTTGTCATGCGTTTTTGGTACGTGGCATTCCCTGTTTGATATTATTTTTGTTTTTATGAGATCAGATTGATATTTGTATTAATATGTTATATCTCTATATATTATGATTAATTTACTTTCCATAAGTACAGTAAATTTAATAACATAAATCATAAAAAATAAAATTTTACAAAAGCTTGATTAAAATGTACATGTAAATCACCAGACACTGATGATCAACAGTCAATAACATGAACATATCATGCAAGGTAAAACAGGTAAAAAAAAGTATTTTCCTGTCTGCATTAATTTCCCAATGAACTGTGCAACATGGTTTTCAAGACAACAACTGTGTTAGTGCATTAAAATTTTATCCAATTTCTTTAAGTACACAAGGATTATCATGTCATCATGTTTTATAACATGAAATGGAAATGTACATAATATGCAGCAATTTTATTTTTATCAATCAACAATTTATAAGGTATATTTTGTATTATTTCAGTATTTATTACCTCTGAATGTAGAACATGGAATTTCCTCTTCCACATACCAAAAACCCTTTCAATGATATTTCTTGTTCCCATTTGTCTTCTGTTGTATCTCTCCTGTCTTTCATTTAAAACATTAGGGTAGGGCGTCAACAAGAAGGGTCTGCAAGGGTACCCGCTGTCCACAAGCAAGACACCTTTGTCTAAATCTAGAAATGAAATTAAAAAAGCATGTACATAATGTATCAGTTTGCATGTAGATGTGTATGGATGGCAAATAGTCATTTACAATGCAGATACATCAGACTTGCAATTATAACTGAGATCAATATTTTTCTTTTTTAATAAGACTTAATCTTCTTTACATAATTTCAACATGATTTAAAAACAATCACCACATACTTGGCAATGCACTATGTAGTATAATGACAGAATTCTCTGAAATTCTCCTGGAGAAGGTAACAGTATCGGCTATTAGCACCTCTGCTGGAGATGTTATTATTATCAGGACTTGACCCCTATTTCCTCCTTTAGTTTGTTATCATTGATGTCAGCCCAGATGTTTCTTACTTGATGGTAAAGATTTTTCTAGATAAAGTTGGAAGTTGTAATTTTTCCATTCACAACACAAGAGGGATTCAAAAACATTTTTGTGTATAAAACAGAAAAAGAAGAAAAGAAATAATAACAGTTACTGAAAATTCATTAAATATTTAATATACACACAAAACATTTAAAAACATATCAAATTTATCAATGGACAAATATTTCTATACATCTTTTTCTTTCATAAAAGAATAATCTCTTTCCCTGTTTATTTCTAAGATTTACTCTTTCACCTATCAATTTGTACAGTACCATTAATTGTTTACAGAGGTATTAAGTGAAAATGTATTGACTGAGTATCGATCAGTGCAGATCATGATAAGACTGCACAGAGTGCAGGCTGATCATGATCTACACTTGTTGCAAATGAGCATTTGTAGCAAGCAGGATAAAGGTTAATGTATTAATGGTAAATAAACATTTCACATTTACATAGGTCATAATTTTTGGTAATATCTGGTTGGAATTTATTTATTTTCAACAGCCAACATATTATTACAATTTCTCATAAGCATTAATCTAGATTCATCAAAAGTGATGAGAATTCTGTCAAAAAAGAATATACTGAATGGTCAGCATTACTCTTAAAATACACTGGGCAGGAGTGAACATTGAAATAATTATGGCACAATGGTGATTATAAAGCTCAATTGCACCTGGATTCAAATACCAAAAATACAGTTCATGTTTCCACATTATGTAAGATAGTTGTGTACATGTAGATTGCAGGATCAAATGAGGTATTTGTGGTTTAGTAGAGTAAAAAGGCTACATTGGACGTTTGCCTCTGTGGCCCGATTAGTCATGTTAGTTTAGACTTTAAAAAAGTGAGATCTACGGCTAAAAGCACATGTTGAAGAGAGACAGATGCAGATACAAGGCAGACGACGTGGTTGTGGTGTCTGCTTCCTATGCTGGCGGTCAGGGTTCAATCCCAGCTTGGGACACGAGACTTTACTCCTCTGAAATTAGCATATATAACAAAATCACCGGTGTGTATAGAAGTCTGTGATCTTATTTGAATTTTTCAACAGACTATAAAGTAGCCAGAACTTTTGAAACACATGACATTGGTTAAAAATTCCATAAAGTTATATTTATTAATATTGTAAAGTTATAATAGAGCTTACCTTGATGATGGGTTTCCAAATAGTGGCACAAGTTGGACACCCTGAACACATGGCTGTCATGACAGCTGCCTGTGAACTTTCCTGTATATTAGAATACAGCACTGTTAGTCTGTACTGTAATTATAAAAGCTTTAAGCTTGTTCAAAAAGTGTTGGACACTGTTAAAGAGTGCTACACTATTTTTAAATTTAATTACACTTTAACGGCATACAAATGCATACTTATAAATGGTAATCCAACAACAAATCTCATTAACTTCATAAACGAACTTTATGATCAGTTTATAGCAAACAATGTCACTTATTTCCTTTTAAAACTAAAGTTCTCCCAAGGTAGCCTCCCTACCTTGACCTTTAGATATGTCATGAAGGGGAGTAACTCTAAAAGAAAAACAAAGACGACTTACCAAGATGATCGCAAGTAGCTTGCACATTTATTGAATGAACCATTTTGCGGTTGACATATGCTCGTTCCTCTGCCTTTAGAGGGGCAATGATACGTACATGCGTGCCATTTATACAACCGACAACGCCTGGAAAGCCACGCATCGTATAAAACCCACATTTTACAGCCAGTATCTGGTTGTCAGTCGTCGGAAATTTGATGAACTCGTCCTTTAGATCAAAGAGTACGTCGGTCACACGAGTCACAGTTCTGGACACAGTGGCAATATCAACGCCAAATGTATCCCCTATCAGTTGGAGACAGCCCCCGGAGGCATAGAAACGGAGGGCAATCATTATCTGTTGTCTCGGTGTCAGTGGGTTGTTCCGTTGTGTCTGTCGCTGTAGTCTGTCACCAAGCAATGTCACCAGTCTATCCAAGTTGGCTGCACCGAACCTGTACCGTCTGCGCAGTTCATTGTCGTCTAAATCGTCCGTCTGTCTATCAATTCTACGAAATTGTCTGGGTCGTCTAGCGTTCGGGATAACCAAAGCAGCCATTTTGTTCTCTGGTTAAAATTTAACCAAGCAATACCACCTGGGTTAAATTTAACCCAAATCTACTCTAGGTTAATATTAACCAGTTTTTTATACAATCACTAACCTAAGATTTAACCAAAAACTGAAGTTAACCTAAAAGTTAACCCAATGGTTAAATTTAACCAATGTTTATACAATTGGATGCTGATATAAAGTGGGGTGGTACGAAAAACTTAACCAAGGTGTGACGCCAACGCAGACGCCGACGCCGGGGCGAGTAGGATAGCTCCCCTTTTCATAGAAAAGTCGAGCTAAAAATGTTACAATATAAGCTATTTATAGTAAAACAAAGGGAAGTAATTCTAAAAACAAAGGAAGCTCATGGTGGTGAACATTTGTGCCAGGTAACATCAAAATCCCTCCATACATGCTGTGGACAAAGATATTCTTGAATTTGACCTTTAACCTCTAAGTGTGACCTTGACCCAAAACCCAGGGACCTGGTCCTCCCACAAAAAACATGGTGGTGCATGGCCAGACCACAAAGAAGAAATGCTCCAAGTCATTATTTGACCTTTAACCTCTAAGTGTGACCTTGACCTTAGACCTAGGGACCTGGTTCTTGCACATGACAACTAAGTCTCATGGTGGTGAACATTTGTGCCAAGTAACATCAAAATCCTTTCATGCATAAAGAAGAAATGCCCCGGACAGTCATTCTTGAGTTTGACCTTTAACCTCTAAGTGTGACCTTGACCTTAGACCTAGGGACCTGGTTCTTGCACATGACAATCCGTCTCTTGATGTTGAACATTTGTGCCAAGTAACTTCAATAATCCTTTCATCCATGAAGAAGAAATGTCCCGGACAGTACATTCTTGAGTTTGACCTTTAACCTCTAAGTGTGACCTTGACTTTAGACTTACGGACCTGATTCTTGCACATGACATTACGCTCTCATGATGCTTGGCAAAATTGGTGCTAAGTTATTTAACAAACCTGTTGATCCATGGATAAATGTTACAGCCGATTTAAACTAGATTTCTAGATAGTGTTACGCAGCTTGCTCTAATGACAAAGGAATTTATTCAAACTTGAAATTTTTGGCCACCTATATTAGCTTTCGTAAGCTGCTTGGCAAAAATGAGTTAGTGATGTTTAACAAATACTTTTGACCAAGGTATCAAACTGTGCAGGCCTGGCCATCATTGTTGCAAGTAAAGTCTTTTAGGTTTTGTTTAATGCAAAGTAATTTAAATGTCTTAATATTATTAAACTCCCTTAAATGACAGGTGTAATATCACAGATCTATAAACCTTGAGCAGCATTTTATAGATTCAAATCAAAATACTCTGTGTTTAAACTTTGTGTACTTAGTGAAATCCTAGACATTTCTAATTCTTTGAGACTCTTAAACATATCTGGACTTAAATTGCGTGAATGATTGAACTGTGATTTAGATAAAAAAAAAATTGTCATATTTTACATAGTGTCTAACTTGGAACTCATTAAAAAAGACTTTACCACTTGATATCTGATATTTACTAAAAATTTCCCATAGAACAACACTTCTTCAGTTTAGTTTTTAAACTTCCAAAAATGATTTTCAATCAGAAACTTCCAATTTGAAAAATAATTCTACAATTCCAACTATGGTTCAATCAACTGATTATGAAATACAGCTGTTAAATGCATTTCAATAAAACTGAACAAATGGTGCGAATATAAAATAAAGCGTCCCGCTGACCAATAGTTCTTCAGTATAGCCTGAATTTTGACCTTGAATATTGAATAACTATAAGTATAAACTGAACTAATTACAGTAAGATCTCAGTAAAATCATTGTTCAGTGCTCAAAATTGAGACTGTAGTGTACTTTATGGCCCCTCTGACATATCTATGTTATGTAATCTTACATAACGTTCTGATAAGGGAGAAATTGAAGCAAAGGTTTCAGTACTGCCTAAGGCAATAAAACAACTTGAATAGGCTGTGGATTAATGAGGGACCAGCTTCATTTCTTAAAACAAGAGGATAAGATTAATTGTTCCAATGAATAATGTACAGACCACTTTTTTCTACTATTTTTTTAATGAAAATGACAGCTATCAGAACTGCAGCATTTTGTTGAAAATCCCAAGTTCTTTAATAATACCAGACATTAATTTCTGCCTTTCTAATTCAAATGCAGAAAATGATAAAAATATTTCACTTTTAAAATTGTGATCTTTTTCAACAGTGCACACTATTTATTGGCAAATAAGTATTGTTTAATAATCAACATACCATCAAGTCCAAAATGTACAGGGTGAATGCATGTATATTGAATTTAGGGGTTTAAAAGCTGTGGACAACACACAAAGTTAAGGAAACCTAAAGCAATATGCAATAAGACCATCACTTAAATAAAGACTGTTTCAGAAAATATCAAGTATATTATTGGTACATTAACCTAATACCACTGGCACTGGACACTAAATCAATAGAAAAGTAAAGGACATACACTGGTAACTTTGTTTATAACAAACTCATTGGTACCATATCATTATCCGGAGTTTGTTATATCTATATAACATTTTCATAAGAAAAGTAAAATAAAAAGAATCTCGGGCAGAGAAAATATATTCCTTATATCCTGATTTCGCTATATCCACAGTCTTACATACAAATTTTACTATAAATCAAATATCATTTCTTAATAAAATATCATAAAAACCAGAATACACAAAATTTAATAAACAGTTTTAAGAAAAACATGTAGCACTGATTTCTGTGAATGCTCTTTAAGAATGGTGTTGATTAATGTTATTTTACATTGAAAGGAAGAGTCACCCCAAAAAGTTCCTGTCTGGCCGGTCAGGGAGAGAGGGATAACATGTACATGACGCCATGCAATCCTTCTACAATTGGCCTCCTTCCATCATTTCGAAAACAAATTTCAGTATAGCATCGCCCCTACTTAAAGGACCAACCATTTCTGACTTTTGTAACACTTTCTTAAAGCACATTTACCTGCCGAACTCTATACTTTAACACCAGACACTGGTCAGTCAGGACTATATAGATGCATACGTTAACCATTATTTAACTAGCTGTCGGTTCAGCAACCGGCCAATCAGATCTAACCACTGCTGGGGTTCAAAACTTTGACCCTCACCCTACTCCCAAGGCAGATGCCACTATACCAAAAGTGACAGTATGTATGCATTGGCAAAGTGGATGGGGAGGGGCGGGTTAGAGAACCAGACCTTTTCATTCTAACATGTGGGAGCAATTGAAATTGCAAGTGAAAATCTATCAGACACTTTTCACCCATGTACAGCTATTTCATTGTTTATCCAAGGTCGGAATAGAACAGCTTGCTACAGTAAAGTTATCTGCTTTCATATTAAAAAAAATTATCTGATGAAAATTTGATTTAAATTGCTTCTTAGAAGGACGCTTGTTGGTAAACAGAGAAGTAACTTTTACATGTTTCATTAACCCTTAAGTCCCTGTGTCAAAATACATGGTTATTTCATTGTCGATATATACCAACAAAAATGCTTTAAATTTGCATTTGTGCATATAAATGTTAAATACTGCAATGTACAGCTGTTTCTCTTCCTCAGTAACCAACACGCCAGTTTGAGCCCCCCAAAAAAAATGCCTGGCAGTGACGGTCAATTTTTTATAGGCTTTTTTTGTCATGTAAGTACTTATGTCGCTTAAAGGGGCACTCCCTACATCTAGCAGATTAAATTCTCGAAACAAAGATTATGTGTTCAATGAACGCAAAATGATAAATAAATACAATTTTAAAAAAGAACCTATGGCAAAAAAATGCCTCATTTTGCCACAATTAATCAGGTAAGGTGACTCCTCGGCTGTCATCGCTGGTCTCTATGCATCTATAACTTTGAATAATTATAATAACCAAGAAGTTGACGATCTTTGTTTACCTTGAAACTAGACTGTTTTTTTAATAGCTTTATGTTTTCAAAAGTATGACATCACGGCAAAGCCGAGAATAGGTAAAACTGCAAAAATTATCAATACCCGGATGTGCGAGCTGAGAATTATTTTCATGAAAATTAAGGGAAATCGTACATGCACAACTTAAGCACTACGGCGTACGCACCACGTTAGAACAACAAACCACAGTACCAGTAGTACCATGAGTACTATACAGGGATACAATTGTTTATGAACTGTTAACTTAAAGTCTATTAAAACCTGACATTTTACCATATATCTGAGGGTCTGATCATAAGATATGGATATGTGGGTTATATCCCTTACCCGAAAAGACAACAAGAAAATTTGTAAATTTATCATGTTTATGTCATTATGCCTCAATGTTTTATCAATGTTTCACGCCCATAATAAGATAAACTGAGTTAGCATTCTACTGATTCTGTAACAGCAGCATGTGACCACTGGAAATATACTGTCAGATACTGTAGCATGGTGTCGATTTCCGTGTTTTCCTTGTGATGAACCCTAATGTCCATAACAGTTTGTCAAATACCAAATTATAATTTTCAGCTCTGCATTGTGTAACAGCATTTTCCTGAAGTTGAATTTTTCATACCAGTACTGGTTGAAGTCCTACATCCGGACGCTATTTAAACATATTTTACGATAACTCTGGTAATTTTTGTATCTAGCAAACTTTTAACAGAAGTAAGTTAGGTTCTTCTCCCAAAAGAAAACTTCTAGGACATGTAGGAAAAGATCATTTATATATTTTTGCGGCCAGGTAGTGAGGTCACCAAATTGCTTAATTATATTGCCCAACTGTACCATGTATCCGGACAGCATTTTTAAAAAGATTTTATTTTTTGTGATGTTAGCTTTTGAATTGTGTAAAATAATTCAATCATTTGACACATTAATGAAATTTCATGAAAAAAGTTAAACTTGTGATTTTTATTTGCCGGGCCTCACAGAAATATTGAGCATGCACAGTATGTCATTTTCAATTTCCTCTCGACAATGTTAACAATTAAACATGCTTTCAGTGACTAACAAAATAGTGAGATTTCTTGATCAAATTATTAATACTTACATTATACTGTCATTTTTGCACTTTGATGATTGAAATCAAGTGTCTGTTTGATCAACAATATATATGACTGTAAATATTAATTAGGAAATAATCTATGACTTTGAGTGCTTTATCGGAATTGAAGCATTCCCCCCCGAGGCGATGTGCCTGGCGGAATAATTCACTAGGACAAAGCCATAAATTATTTTGATTCTTATTATCTTATAAGCCGAAATGTTTTAAAATGATCGTAACTTCTACGGACCTTTTTTCAGTTCGGCAGTAATGTGTAAAATTGCATACATAGTGGCTGTTGGAATTCACTCATCTATACAGGCAACCATTCAAGATAACACACTATATTATACAAACTTATTTTAGCTTTAATCATCTAATACATGAAATATAGAAAATAACTAACTGTGACATTATGCAGAAGATGTAAGATTCAGAACCGAACAAAGGAGACAATCAATTAAATGCATACTGTAATTTAAACTTTTGAACGTTTTAATGTGGAGTAATGACGTCAGTGTGATGACATAAACGTTTTCATTCTTTGTTTTGTCTCCCGGAATCAAAACAATGCATGACTGACTGTGAATGCTGAATTTCTTGACTTTTTGAAAGGAAAGCAATGGGACGGTACTCTAACTTCTAAGGGCTACTTGACGTAATCAAAAATGATATTTTGGCTCTTAAACAAAATCTTTTCATGTGACTGATGTATTTATACAATATTATTCCTTTTTCTATATATTTGATTTAATTTAGTGCACAGGAGTAAAGTAGAAAAGTCGGAAGGAGCTACTTTCATGTCCAAAACTCTGCCTACATAAACAATGATAAAGCACTTGAATTGACTTATAGAAATAAACCATACAGTAGGCATATTAGAACAATAAATCACGCATTTTCGCAAGTGTCCGGTTTGATTGTCGTCCGTGTCTGGTGGTCTCCAACCAGTATAGTAGAAATTATTATTTTCAATGCTTTCCAAATATTTTGTAAACATAACATGAGCTTAATATCAGTAATAAATGCAAGACACCTACATTTCCGGCTTTAGTGACCATTTTTTGTGTACTCTATGTCTAGAGTGGTGGAACCTTTGCTGGCGGTATCCTTATCATGCTTATGCTGGTGAAAAAAAAATGCTATTTACAGAAAAACAGATGAAGAAATAATTTTCAAGGTATATTCAGCATTGATAGTCGATGAAATGCTTTTACAGCAAACGTAGTGATAGCCGCGCATGCAGCTCTGTGACCCCACAGCAGCAGATACATTTGTTCTGGATCCATTTCGCTAGAAAAATTCTTTAATATAGACATCAAAATAAACCAGTTAAAGTTAGCATTTTTGATAAAACTTGTTCTTTTTTGTATAAAAATATATTTTCTATGGAAACTGTCATTTCTTTTTAGTTAATATCTAGGCTCTAAAAACTGTTTCCCACCTGTTGATTGTCAAATATCACATACCACCAACATTGGTTCCCTTCGTGGTTAAAGTTTTGACGTGTGTCGTGTCAATAGCTCCCAGAATGACATAGTCACCTGACGACGCACATTGATCAACATCTTGTTTCAATTTAGCAGGAATAAAAATTGTGTTTTCGCTGAGGCAAATCAAAATGGTTAGGATTTCCTGCTTTCTTAACAGCCGATATACAGTTAAACTTTGTTCGCTCGAACTCGGTTTGAGGGATCGGTAGTTTGAGCAATCGAGGTTTGTCAGCATGGTCAGTCACGGGGGTCGTCATACATCTTTTATCGAGACCACATCGGGAGTTATTGCACATACAATGGTACACACATGTAAATGTGCATGTATATTATAAACTTGTAGCTTACCCTTGATTAAAAGACAAATTAAAAAGTGTTGTAATGTAAAAGTATGAAATGTTTGTCATTCATTAAATAATTTATTCAATTTTCTGAAAAAAAAACAAACTTAAAATTAAAGCCAATCTGCTACTTATATATATATATTGCTATAAACATCGTGAGCGACTTTCAGTCTGTTTGTACATCATAACCTTTGATTGCAAATTTAACTAAGTGTGAATAACACACGCCAGGGCTTGTGTCTGATCTATGATTATCAATGCATTGTTTGCTCGATAATTGAGATTATCACCTTTTATTGTTTGAGCCAAAGGATGTACTTTACAATAAAATAGATCTGAAGGGACCGGGGTACAGGTTTGAGAGATCGGTGTTCGAGGTTTCGGTGGTGGAACAATATGATTTTACAATATGATTATATGCTTTAGCCGGTACCGCCGGTCGGGTCCGAGCGATCGGTAGTGTTCGAGCACGGACCTATATACACATGGATTGGCAACTTCCGAAAATCGATAATGCGATATCGTAGTAAATGTTACCCATCATGCTTTGCGCGCGCTCGGTGTTTTTCGGAAATTTCCGGAAATTTTCTGATTTGTGATACTTGGCAGGTGCCGCCAGACTTGACAAAATTTTCAACAAACAAAATCGATAACAGTTACGCCTTACGAAAAAAGATTAGCTTGGAATAAGACAAAAGTTGCATAAACAAAGAAAAATACAAACTATTGAGTCATACATATTGAAGTAGACACGATTCAATTCGATTTATTGTTTACGTTTTTCCCCGATACGTTCCAAGATGGAGGACGGCGAGAAGCTTCATTCTACATCACGCTGACAAAATTTTCAACATACAAAATCGATAAAAGTTACTATACGCATTACGAAAAACAGATATAGGTTGGAATGAGACTGATGTTACTTGAAGAAAAAAACAAAACTATTGAGCCATAAACAGGCTGATGCAATTGCCCAATCGGGCTTTCGAAAATCAGCTTTTTTAAAAATGATTTTTTTCACTTGGAAAAGGTGTGAACACGTTGTGCATGATAAAAACATCTAAAAAAAAGTTTAAAAGTACAGAATTATTCATGTTTTCCTGCAAAAATTTGTCTCCGAATTGTGAAGAAAAGACATTTTTGGCATTTTCTTTTAAACTTATTGACAGAAAGTTCTAAAACAGCTCAGATTCATAGAAAATACACACATAATTATAAAGAAACCCAAATTAAGATACACAAAGGTATAGTTTGTTGCGCCGGTCCTTTTTTTGATTTCACATATAACATATACGGAAACTGAAAGTAGAAGGGCCAAAAACCTGACGCAAGAAATGGCTGGATGGAATTTGGTGATGTGGAGTTTTTTCATACCCTACTAATGCAAATAACATTCCCTAGCTGTTTCAGAAACATTCATGATTTGCACTGAAAATCTTAAAAAATGTGTTTTTCAGTGATTTCAAACTTATTTTAATTGTGTTAAAAAATCTCAAGATGACTTTTATTCACTTTTAAATTTATTCTCTACATCTGAACTTTGTAATAGAATTTAAATTGTATGAAATTATTCATTTTTAAAAAAGTTTATTTTCGGAAGCCCGATCGGACAATTGCATCAGCCTGATAAATACTGAAGAAGACATGATCAAATTTGATTATTTTTCAAGATGGAGGACAGGTGGACGCTGGGAGTTTCCGATTTCGGCAAACCAAATCTCGCATAAAATCTCGCCATACGCGATAAAAAGGTTGAACTTGTATAGAAGATACGAGAGTTGCCATTCCATGTGTATATAGGTCCGTGGTTCGAGCGAACGAAGTTTAACTGTACATTCAAAATACCTCGAGCATAGGTTCCCCCACTCTAAGCACCCCTTGTATGGTCCTGCTAAACCGATACTTACTCAAAAATTATCTCCACAAACGCACAGGTAGTCGAACCATAGCCACACACCTTATTACCTATATAGGTGGGTGGGGTATGGTTCGACCTCCTGTGCACAAACGGAGTCCATATGGACAAGATTTGCAAAATAGTCACCGTTCGTATTCTGTCCCATCTATTTCTAAATTAAACAAAAAGACATGCAAATTTCACCAGCTTTTCCTGGCTTACCAGTAAATACTTTTAAGATATTTGTCTAACACAACCTTCTTGTCGTTGTTGTTCATGTCGAGATCCGGCAAAATACCGCAACGAATTAATCACTGACTTTGTTGTTATAATCTACAACCCATCTTGCGAAATAAAGTACTGGACTGCAGTTAACAAAAACTTGAATGGGACATAGTGTCACATATATCAGAATTAAAATATCCAGGGCCGGGATACTGATAAATTAATCATAAATTTTGTCCGGTAGTTTAAACATTGCCTCTAAATTGTTTCTCTGCAGTAATTGATCAGGAACGGTCTACGCAACGTATGAATTCCTGCTCTACTGTAGATTATTATTTTATTATTTATATTTATTATTATTATAAAGCAGGTCAGCAATAATGTAACGATCGGTGAACGTAGTGAAGACGTTCGGTCGCATATGATGATAATATGCAAATTAGGGTAGTATATATAAGGCACAGAGACCCATTCAGGGTTGAGTATACTTTTCACTGAATGGATCTGCTGTGTCTTAGGCCCACGGTGCACGTTACAAATGGTGGCAGCGGTGGGATGAGGCCAACTGCCAGACAGGAGTTGCCTTACCCACGAAGTTCCCAGGCCAAGACTCGGGACGAGTCTTCTCGGAGGGGGAAGTAGTGTAACGATCGGTGAACGTAGTGAAAACGTTCGGTCGCATATGATGATAATATGCAAATTTAAAACCCATGTACATGTGATGGGGATTAGGGTAGTATATATAAGGCACAGAGACCCATTCAGGGTTGAGTATACTTTTCACTGAATGGATCTGCTGCGTCTTAGGCCCTCGGCTCGTTACAATAACATCGGCACTTAAAGTACATTTCAATGTTATTCTGACAAAGATATGGTTCATTGATAAGTAAAACGACAACAGCCGTGAAAAAAAACGGGCTGGGAATCTTCTGATTGGCTGCTGGTTTGGACACGCCTCTTTACCGGGGTACTGCTTCCATATTTGGAGTGACCCGTTTTTTTAATCTTTTTTTACCGGCTGTTCTTTCCATATTTGGAAATGAGCCGTGAAACCGCGGTAAACGCGTGAAATTTACCGCGTTTACCCGCCGTTTTCAACGCGGTAACAACCATGAGGTAAACGGAACAAAAACGTGAGCGCCACTGTAATCCCCTGAGGGGTATTTTTGGCCATTTGCTGATTAATGGCCAGTTTTGTCATAAAATTGTCTATTACATTGTAGTAAACCACCATCTAATTGTGCTGGTTTTTAACACTGGGCCTTTAATTATAAAACAAATAATGGTAGGTGTAATTGTTCCAAATATTATTTTGATGAAGACAATGGTACAAATTTGTTTTGACTTTTCAAGTTATAAAGTTCAGATTGACCATTATACATGAATGTAAAGAACAATGCTTACATGTAGAAATAATGTGAGAAATAACTCTTATGAATTATCTCTTATCACGTAATATGTAAACAAAATGAATATGAATTTTTTCTATATGTTTGGCATATGAAATGGTCCTTTTAAAGAATAGTACATACAAGTTCTCTAGCCTACACTAATTTTATCATGAAAACATGATTATGATTAATTTTGAGTTTGTTCCTCTGTTTTATAAAGGGCCTCTTATTGAAATATGACACCTCTAACTTCTTATTGTTGCACTTTGAATAACATTGATTGCCCCAGGCAGTATTGAACTCCTTCTTATCATTGCGTTATGTAAGATTGCATAAACTAATAAACTGCAGGATCACAAAGCAAGGTAGTGTAGACCAAAATATTTCTAAGATATAGCACTGACCCAAAGCATAGTTGAACAGTGTTATTAAGATATCAAATCCAAGGAAAACATAGCACTATTAAAAGAAGGGATTGTCACTGATTTTTGTTTTTTGCGGAGTCTATCATAAATATGAGAAAATAGTGAAAATTGTTCTTAAATGTTTATACTTAGGAAATAATCTATGGCTTGGAGTGCTTTATCGAAATTGAAGCATTACCCGGATGTGATGTGTCTGGCGGAATCCCGAGTGAATTATTAAGTAGGCACATTACCGATGGGGAGTGCTTCAATTTCGATAAAGCACTCCAAGCCATAGATTATTTCAATTCTTATAAGCCGACTTTTTGAAAACTATCGTAACTACTACGGACCCGTTTTCTGTTCGGCGGTAATGTGTAAAATAGAATAAATAGTTGCTGTTGGAATTCACTCCCCTATTCGGGCAACAATTTAAGATATAATACATAACTATATTATACAAACTTATTTTAGTTTAATTATCTAATACATAAAATATAAATCAAATACTTGACTGTGACATTTTGCAGAAGACATCAGATTCAGAACCTAACAAAGCAGGCAATCAATTTAAATGCGTACCGTTAATCTGATCTTTACAACGTTTTATCGAGTGGAGTAATGGCGTCAGTGTGATGACGTAAACGTTTTCATTCAATGTTTGTCCCCCGGAATCAAAACATTGTATGACTGTTAATCCTGATTTTTCTTGGCCTTTTTAAAGGAAAACAAGGTGACGGTATTTTAAGGCTTACTTGACGCAATGAAAAAAAACATTGGTTCTTAGACACAACTATTTCATGCGACTGATGTATTTATACAGATATTATTTCTATTTCTATATTTTATTTTCTGCGCGGGGGTAAATTAGAAAAGTCGGAAGGAGTTACTTCCATGTCCGAAACTCCGCCTAATTTTCCGAGTTTTTTAATCATATTAAAGCACTCGAATTGACAAATATACCATAAGCATATGAGAATTGGCTTTGTTACCTGAGACGCTGTGTCTGTACACATTTTCATTTTATTAATGTTATCATTGTTTTGAATCTTTACTCTACTGGAAGCAAATTATACTCTGTATTAGTGAGGTTCAAGATCAGTCGGCACATCCAGCCAGTCTGATAATAATTTCACTGTTCGCTATTCAGTCAATACATTTTCAATGGACCTTAATTGAACCGTAATTCTTCTATGCAAATTAAATTTTTAAATATAGACATACTGATATTCTTTATTTTTTGTAGAAATCATGGCTATAAGTATGATGAGAATAAGTGTCACAAGCAGTGATAAGGAAAGTTAAAATATGACAACTGCAGGAAAGCAGTCAATAATTGCAGAGTAAAAAATGATGTTTTCTGTGAAGATCCCTCAACCTGTAAAGAGTCAAGAAATTGGAAGTTCTGTATTGAAGATTTTGTTGGAATTTACACTTGAGGAAGGATGTTTTATTTCAGTAGCAATTACTGTAAAAATAGATAGATTCAATAAGACATGAAGGTAGCAAACCTCCCATGATAAAACAAACAAAAAAGCTGGAGGCGAAATGAATGAAGACGGTAATAAAGGGGAAATGTAATACATTGTATACCTAACGTCATTTTTGTTCTCATAGATATAATGCAAGGCTTTGTGTTGATTCAATGATTCAGTATTATTACGGATACACGCTGGAAATATTACTTTCGAGTAATGGAGTTATTAACTTTGGATAACCAGATCAGTTTATAATAATAATAATAATAATAAAATCTTTATTTCATGGTGGTTACATATCAGACATACAAGGATTTACATGTAAATCAAAATACATCTTATTTTCATATGGCCTTCAACAATGTAAAAGAAGAATTAAAATGCAACATCAAAAACATACCGTTAATAGAGAAATATCAAACAAATATGATTTACTAGTTATACATTTCAATTTAACGATCACATTTTCTAAAAGTCTATTCTAAAAGTCTATTTTCTAGCAAAGTTAGATATGACAAAAGTAAGACAAAAATTGTTTTAATTGTTGAAACTTGAATTAACTTAAATCAACTTGAGAATGAATTGTTTGAACTAATCAAAACAGGACCTAAGGTATATTAGGAATAAGAGAACCCTGCAAGTATGAATATACACTGCAAGTAAGAGGGACTCTCTCTTCCTAGGTCTACAAAGGTCCAGACTACCGTTTCAAACTGTCGTTTATCACACCCTAACCGTATCTGAAACACTGTTTCAGCCCTTAGAATCGTACCTGGTTTCAGACTATACCAGGTCTCAGACTCATTAACCACTAACTTATATACCACGACCCGGACTTTAGTGTTGTATAGTTATCAAGAGGACCCTGCAAGTATGGGTATACACTGCAAGTATGAGGGAACCTCGCCTATTCTAACTATGCCACAGTCCTGGTTATAATTCTGATTTATTAAATAATATTGTCTTCTTCTACAAGTGTACTTCTCCGATGATAACGAAAATCTGACTAAACCGATGCCTCGTTTGCCTTTTTATACCCTCTTTCACTCGGATTCTTTTGACTTTTACGTTATCGTCTGCTTTACATTCTTATTTCAATAAGCGTTTATTGACTTTTACTTCAAAGGGTCTATTTACATAACAATACGTTTACCTGCATCTTATCATGATCAACGAAGGAAATTTGTGACTTTCTTAAAGTATTGCATACATAAATAACTTACATTTCTTCTTTACTTCAAAGTTTCGGCGCTGTAAAAGTTGTAAACAAATCTGTCGCCCAGACGCTTCAACAATATTTATTTAACCTAAAGGAGTAAAATCTATCAGAAAGGATAACTTCATAACATTAAACACGTCTCCGATTTCAAGCGTCCTGCTTGACTTTATTCACATCACATTAACGAATGTATACAAAACAACAAACAACACTTTAAGTAAACTTGAACTTATTCTTTTTTCGTGTAATCCTTTTACACCCATACGTTTTCGAAATTATATGTTTACTGTTTGTATTTTCATCAGTAATATTACCAAACACTTGTCTCTTCACACCAACTCTACTTCTGATAGGTAACCAGAACTTCAGTTGTCATTCCAACAACTTTTACTCTGATATCCTCTGGAATTATCTTGACCTGATAACCGATAAAATCATCAATTTTTATCTCATTTTCATTGTGATGAAAGCCATCTTGCACAGCACATTTAGAGGATGATTAGATTTCTTCATTGTCCGCACATACATTTACTTGTCTAACAGTTCTTCCTTCCTTGGTTTAAACACTTGACAGCACCCTTATAACATGAGTGTCCCTATCTGTACTTTGGTTAGCTTGTTCAAGCTTTTTGCCATGCTTTTCTTCTAGATCTGATTCTTCACTGCAAGACTCTCTGTCTTTCGCTTTATTGGTTTCAGCCTTCTCGTTGGTCAAGACTGGCTTCTTGCTCGGTGGAGCAACTACAGGAATTGGCATGGTGTCGGATAAACTGCGTGTTTTTCAGTTTAATTGTTATAAATCAAACAATTCACGTAGCGTGAATGCATTAATTATCTGAAGTAAAATAAAAGTATTTAGTTGCAAAACAATGAAAACTGCGACTCCAAAATTGTGCGAAGATATTCTACATCATATTAATAATCCAGAAATTAAACGAGCCGATTTTCGGTTATAAACGGTCAGTTTTATCGGATTAGTTACATGTGTGTGCTTCAGATGTGTAGGTGACAATTAAACGTTAAAACCTCTTGTCATTATCAAAAGCATATTTTTGTATTGCGCCCGTCATTTGAGGTGCAAACACCTTTACAAGAAACAAAAGCCAGCTGTTAACATTTCAGTGGCTGTTCGCATCACGGACCCGATTACGGGATGTTTTTTTACTGGCCGCTGACCGCGGACGACAGGTGACTGCTGTTCCCAGCCTTTTAAAGAGAAAATTTAGATGGGGGAATTCTGACTGGCCGTTGTCGGCAGGTTATCGCTAGTAAAAGGTGACCTTTAGCACAAGTTTGACTGTATTGTTGAATTAAAATATTGATTAGATACTGACTAATATAGACAAATTTAAGGCAGTTGTTGATTTCAATTTTTTAGATAGTTCACTAGAAACACTTTGCGGACAATGATGCTCAATAAATGAGATAAATTTATAAGTATTTGCGACGGAAATGGTATAATACGATTGATATCAGAAGATTCTGTTTCTTTGAGGAAGACTGATTAATCCAGATTGCATTTCATCAGAGACGTTTTACAATAACTGTACATACTATACAACACTTAATTTGTAATATTAATCTCACTGTTGACTACATGAAATACGGCTTGCTCAGACAAGTATGTACCAGTTTCTTCAATCATGATATCTTTGGGTGATAAAAAAAACATAAAAAGAATAATAAAAGAAATAAAAGAAATGTTTTGTGCTGTTGCCAGGTTTTATAAAGATCTTCTAAGGTTCATTAAAATACACCGACTTCATATCCTTTGTTGTGTTGCCCTTGTGGAGAAAAGGCAATACACAGGGATCACTTTGATTGTCGGTCAGTTCGTCACATATACTTAACGTTGGCTATAACTTTGCCATTTCTTAATATTTCTTTATAAAACTTCGCAATTGCATTGATTATAAGGAAAGAGTTGTCATGCCACAACATTTTGTGAGTAAAGGTCATATTTGACAGAGTTATGCCCTGTTTTGTGCTTTGATTGTGTCACCAAAACTTAACGTTTGCTATAACTTTGCAATTTCTTAAGATTTTTACATCTAACTTTCAAATTTAATTGTTAATGGTATAAGGGTTGTGATGCTTTCACATTTTGTACGCCAAGGTCATATTTGACAGAGCTGTGCCCCTTTTTGTACTTAGAATTTGGCTATACGAATTCCATTTCTTAAGAATTCTTTATCAAACTTTACAATTGTATTGCTTATGGTTAAAGAGTCGTCATGCGACCAAATTATGAAGGTCAAGGTCATATTTGACAGAGTTATTCCCCTTTTTGTACGTAGATTTTGTCACGAAAACTTAACATTGGCTATAACTTTGTCATTTCCTAAAGCTGCTCGCTCAGTTGCCGTTGAATTTTTTTTAAAGATTGACATACTTATTTATGAGTATAAAACTAAAAACTAGAATCAAAATATTAGTAAGAATCTAGGTAGGAATTGGAAGAAATTGATTAAAAATTTTGATTAAACGGCACCGCTACTTTATATGTTTATATTGAATTTGGTAAAGTATTTTTTTTTAAATTTAGAGATATACATGGCATGAATTGATACCGTAGCCTTTTTATATGACAATGTGTTCTAAAAAAAACGTTATGTTTTACCAAAATCTGAGAACGAGCAGATTTAACATTCAAATTGTATTGCTTATGACAATGGAACGTGATGCCACAAAATTGGTAAGGTCAAGGTAATAGGTTACATAATTTTGCCCCTTTTTGTACTTAGATTTTGTCACAAAATTATTGGTCATTCTGAAAAAGTCTACGAGGGCGACACAAGTGTTTTATTAAACATCTTAGTTCAGTTAATATAATTGAGTTATTAGTATAGTAACGTGATCAGGTAGGTGGAATTTGCTCGAGTCATGCATCGGATCTGACGAGTGCGTAGCACGAGTATGATCCAACTTCGAAGATAGCCAATCCGGCTTGTTGATCACATTACTTTACCATTAATTCTTTTATTATATACCTGTTGACACTTGTCTGCGCGACAAACCTAATTTCAAATGACATTTTAAGTATAAAATTGAAGAAAAACTCTTTTTAGAGCGAAATTTGCGCTGTGTGCGACGTTACTTTATTGACGCCATCGTATAAACAAATAGTAACGACCCAGTCAAAAGCGATGTTATTAACGTCATGCGTATTTTAGGTCCAGTTGAATGCTCTCTTACAAATAATGATTGCACCGTGCGTATTGCATGTACATACAATACGGAATTGTGTTCTGTCAGGCCGTATTTGATGGTTGAATAAAGACTGTATTTTTGACAGATTATATATAGGTATATATGTCACGGGTCAGGATTGGCCAGAGTGGGTAGCTAACTACCGGAATAACTATCTAACAAAACTACTATCAATTCCCTCAAGAATTTAATATTTAATAAATTATAATATTTAATAAAATAAACAGCATTGAATGAAATATCAAATTTCAGCTAATAATATCAATGATTGTCTCTATGCACACTTGTGGTACAATAAAACTTCAAGGTTACTCGAAACAGCCTGGCCAACACATGGCCAGTATGTGTGTATGTGTCACTTAGACTGTGAAAACTCCGACAACGATTAATGTCTATCTGGTCCACAAATATATGTTCATTATTGCAACCAACTCCGACCATAGGTTAGGTCATAAATATTTAAATATGTATACGATCTCCGACCGTCCCTGCTTCACTCTGTTATCATCTGTTTCCAGTTTTTTTCAAGTGGACCCCCATACTATGTCTGTGCTCGTGCCTGTATCACATGGCATTAGCTTCCAAGATCAAGGAACAAGTAGATGCATTCACCAGTGACCTACCAATATGAACATGGCATTCATTTACCATATACTCAAGTACCGGTACAAAAATACTGCAGTATATAAAAGAATAAAAGAATACCGAGAGAAATATTTAAACAGGTATTCAAGAAAATGTACAGTTATTCAGGAAAATTTACAAGTATTCAAGAAAAAAAAGTACAAAGAAAAAGTACACACAAATTTCCATGCATAAAGGAATTTAAAATTAATAAAAGCACACGTTTCTCCTTCTAAGAAAGAATATAAAAATGCACTTACCCTGATATCTGGTTAACAAGGCAATTCTGACTGAATTTAAGCAATAAGTTTCAAAATGCTACCAAGTGCATTCTGCAAAGTTTTACATCAGTCTAATCTCTATAAAATTACATCTGCTCTCAGCAACAGCTATCTTGAAAATAAAACCAGTTTTCCAATATTACACACAGACTGGTCAGTATAATATAAAAGAAATTTGCTCAGGTGGAAAATTTACTGAATAAATAGCAAAACTACCTGTGTACTTGAACATTTAGGCTTTTAAAATAATTATTGGTTTCTATTTACAACAAAGAATAAAATATGAAACAGCTGATTTTTTGACAATATACTAAATGTATTATCCAGATACATCAGCTGAAATGTTGATAATCATATCAATCATAAAGAAGAACATGAATGTGTTGTTGTTGGAGATTCCTTTATAATCACACTTATTGTACTTAAATTCAAAGTATTATAGGACACAGATCACTGTTTTGCACATATATTAGTAACCACTTGAAGTATTTATTTAAAACTTTGCTGTTGTGTTCATGGTTACTCTTGGCTTAATACCTTGCTCTTTACGGCCCTTCCTTGCACTTTGATAATTCACAGATTCTTGTCTTTGCCTTTTACTGCCAAAACTTTTATTTTATTGGTAAACACTGAGAAAAAAGTTTAGCACGCTGTCTTACGGACAGGACAGCTCTTATTATGCATTGAAATAAGGTATGCTAATTTTAAACAAAACATGATGTTACTTTGTTGTTTTTATGGGGTTGGTCCAGATACAATGATAGTCCTAGCATTAAAGACATTACTGGTTAAAACAGAACATGCAGCCCCGGGTTAACGACTTCATCTGCAATATAGCTAATAGTATTAGAGTCAGTGATGGAGCCGGAGATCAGACTGGTGAATTCTGGCTTACTAGTCCAGTGTGTTATATGATTGGATTATGGATCCAAACATAAAGATCAAGTTAACAGAAGAGTGATTTTACAGTGAACATGAATACTAAGTTTGGTTTTACAGTGTGCTATCAATAATCAGTACAATTACCAGGGCAACTGATACATACACCTGGGTAATGTTAATACCATCATACCTATAATTAACTGATTTTATGGCAAGAGAAGAGTAGGTGTTGATAAGGATTAAAAGCTAACAACAAATGCAATACTGTACTGATTCTTTAATTGAAATATCTTGGTGGCGCAGTTGTTTACGCTCTGGAAACCAATTTGGAGGTCCCTGGTTTTAATACCGTCCAGGGCACTGGAAGTTTCAGTATTTCATATCATATAAGGATGAACTGGTTACAAACACAAAGTTAGTCTCACGTGTATTGGTACAATACATCGGACAAATAAAAAACCAAGGTGTCTATTTGTAAAAGAGCTAGGATCTCGTACCTAGATTGCCTGTCATTTGCATCTGTTTTTTATACCTGATTCTTAGGAGAGTCTATACAGTTCATGTACACCAGGGGCAGGGTCCATATATTAATGTACGGACTCTGTCCGGGGAAAATCCTAGGATTGACCGAGACTATAAAACAATATAAATGAAGTTTAAAGGTCCACTACTAAGCAAAAATTAAGTAAAAGTTATTTCAATGGCAAGTACATTACCTTACGCAAGACACTAAATAATGAAGATTGTCAGGTTAAAATTTACAGAAAGTGTTTGGAACACGAAGAAAAGTATGTATATTATGTTGAAATCTCAGTGATTTGACAAAATGGCCACCCAGGTCTTTTTAACTTTCTTCATAATGCATAGAAAAATAAGTGCACATGTACTGTGGTTTATTTAGAATTTCTACATACCAACTTTAATTTTTTATTAAAAATAACTGATTTCTGTGTTTTTAAAATATATTTGAATTTTCGCTTTCCTTAGTATTGGACCTTTAACTTTATCAGATTTTATTTATTTCCAACATAAGGTTGTAAATTCTTAACACATTTTTGAAATGAATCTGAAGCACATTAAGGCATTTTGGTATTTCTAGACCCTTATTCAAGGTAGAATTTATAGTTCTAGAGTACGAAATTGACTTTGTTGAATATAAATACTGTTTGTAATTGTTTTTTAACTGAAACATAAATTTGTCGGTTTAAAAAAAAGTTTATCAAAGAAGCATAGGACAGAAGAAAATTAAAATTTACGTTTATTAATAAGATCATCCTTTAAAGTAACTAATCATTTCTTATAATCATTTGTATCTAATCAAAAGGCAAGTAGCCTAAGGAAATTTATATATATTAGTGTATAGTCGCTCTCTTTGTAAAACTTAAAAAAGAATCGACCTCTCGGATTGATATAAAACAGAAAATCGTTACACGTATCAACTGTGGCGAGTTATTCTAAAGGATACATCCCTGATAAGCTGAATAGTTTTTACAAAATCCCCACACCTTGTGCATAGACAAAAAACCCCGTCATTGAAATTTAAATCTTGATGGATCATCACGACTGGGACAAGAAGTTACCATAAACCTTGTACAATGATTGTGTTATGAGTGGACATGATTAAAATGTTCTCCCAGGTAATATGGAGCTATACCTGATTAATTGTTGAAAACATGACACAAAATAATTTGGTAAACCCGTTTAACAACTGGTAATCACTTTAAATATATACACTGGTCTTGACCAACAAGAGACAGAGAATCTATATTCAAGACAAATCTCAATAATTCGTTTTGGGTTGCACAAAGTCTACTTTTCAACAACTTTGTCATAACTTGGTACCAAAATGCACAGGTATAGTCAAAATGGCACTGTATGTAACCTATAAGTGTGTGGTATTTTGTGTTAGAAAATCATGTTTAACCTAGAATTGGCTTTACTAAATATTGACTTTGTCATAGGCTCCCCAGACAGGTTTTGGTCCAAATTTGTCCAAACGTATATTAAAAATAAAAGAGGTCAATATGTCAGTATGGACACCACAGGTGATACGGGAGAGAGAGAGAGAGACAGAGAGAGAGAGAGAGAGAGAGAGAGTAGACGATGTACCAGAAACAGCAAGCTGATGTCTATCACATCCATTTGACACATACCATATAAAGGCATCTTCATTTAAGTAAAGTGCTTCAAGTTTCATCAATATAATACAGTGATCAACAGAAGGCCTTCTGGAGATAAATAAGTACCATCGCTACCATATGACCCTTATCCATTTCGAATCGTTTTCAGTCATATAAATGTATAAGGCATGTATCCGTCGAAAACCCGCGCCTGAACCAATGCTTATATTTTTTTATCAACCAGATACGTTTCAAGATGATCATAATTAATAAAATTTGTCCAAAACGTTTTTAAACGATACTAAAAATAATTAGCAAGTTCAGTCTTGCCATTTTTCTTAACCAACGGAACAACATGGGCAGATTTTAAACATTCGGTACTACACCTTGTACAATGGACACATTGAAATATGGGTGTATTTTAGTGTTTTGGTGTAAGTATTTTTGTTTTAGGCGTTAAAGAAAAATGCAAAATTGTGTCTGTTAAAATTTGTATTCTCAGATTCCAGGAGCATTAGAAAACATTGCCATACATTGAAAGGGCACTCTAAGGAACATAAGGTGGGCTTAAGCACAAATTCATAAATTAGTACTATTGAAGCAGTACTTGATTTCATGGTTATTTTCTGGCAGAACTGTCGAAAAAAACCACCATGTTTTCGTGTTTGACATTTATAGTTACATCTCAATTAAAATCTTGCGTATTTAACTGCATTTTACAATACAGTGCCTTCGGTCACGATATCTAAAAATATCTATTCAAAACGCGCACAGTTGTCTACTCTTAAAACACTCTCGTTTTTATGCTACTACATCTCTTTTCATATATACATTAAAGTTAAATTCTCTTACTTATGTATCATTCCGATGAATATTAGCACATGTTGTATTCTTTCAAGAACAAGAATGACCACTATCAAGTGGATACTTGCTCCGTCAATAGAGAGTGAATTAAATTTTATGGCATACACTAATCCATAAGAAAAGCCTCTTGAAAATAGTATGGAATCCTTTTGGACTAGATCTGTTTGGTTTATTCCGATTTCTTTTACTGATTTCAGTCATCTAATTATATCGAACACACAAACAGGATAGGCAACAGTATTATTATGACTTCCCAATCAATTTGCCCTTGCGGTTTTGGATGTGTAAAACTTCTGTCTGTTCACTACTCGTGAAAGAGGTATCGTGACAAAACATAAGAGAGTAATGATGTACCTACATCGCTCATCTGAGCATTATTACACTTATAAGTAAGAAAGCAGGATGAAATGTGATAATAAAGGTCAGTCATCCCTCTAGCTTGAAAGACAAAAAATTCCTAAAGTCAAGTCAGCAGCCAAGGTGAAAGTTGAAACCTGCATGTTAAACATATAGTTCAATCTTTTTCGTGGTTAAAAAATTTCAGAAGGTCAAAATCAGCCAATGTCAAAGATGCAATCTATAGTCAAAACTGTATACATAGTCAAAGTTTCGTTGTTGAAGCTTCAAAACCAGAAAGTAGGCCAACAGGTCAAGGTTACGGTCAGTCAAGGTCAAAGTTGATATCTACGTGTTTTAGTATAGAAACCTATGTAAAATCAAATGACTCTCAGATATGCTTTAATTTTTAACCGTAGACATGATTGGAACAATTTTGGTGTAGTTCCACACAATGCTACATTTCAACTGTGTAAGCTCTGGTCGTGTGGTTTTAGTGGTCTAAATGAATTTACGCACAACAAGTAGCCCCCTGGCGGGGTCATTTTTAATTAAGAGGCACGATTTGAATATTCTTGGAAGAGCTCTACTAGGCAATGATCATTGTGGTTTCAAAGAAGAAGATTTTAGCTTTAAACCAAAACGTAGGTCAGAAGGTCAAGGTCAGTCAAGGTCAAAGTTGATATCTGCATATTTTTCTGATAGAAATTTTAAATGTAAAGGGCTTCCTCAATTTTGACCAGGGGGTTATGATTTGATCAATCTTGGTAAAGGTCTACCAAACAATACCAGGAGAATGCAAGTCGTTGCTCAGAAAGAAATTAAAAACTTTTAGAACACAAACACACTGCAATGTTTTTAATCGGCTAAAATTAAAAAGAGTTCTGAGCAATCTTAGATTTAGTAATTATGAAAACATGTGCAAATTAGGTTCACTATAAGACAGGTCCCTTTTCCAAATTATAATTTGGAACCAAATTTACTCATTTTCTGATGATTGTTTTTGCTTCATTTGAAAATGATAACACTGATTGCATCTACTCCTACCATTAGAATCTCTTTTATCAGTGCGCATCAGAATAATGCAAAAACAATCCACACGAAGTGTATAATACGACATAGACATGAATGCAATGAATATAAATGAGTAACTGCAAACCATATTTTACCTGTAAATACACACAGGCACTAAAACAATGGCAATTTCTCAGAGGGAGAAGGAAAACACGGCTCTCGCCTTTAGAATCTCTATTATCAGGGTGCAGGCGCATAGGTGCACGTGATTATCGTCAGATGAAAGTGAGTGAGGCCCGTCACCTTAGTTATGAGATGGAAAATGATATGACTAATGATATGAATGATGTGAAGAAAAGCGGACACAAACATATACATACACATAAAAGACACAAACAACAACGCTACACATAGACAATAACATACACTCTGGCACAGACATATTGTCCCTGTGACATAAACATAATTAGAAGGAAATCGGGCCTGCTTAGTTCGAACCTGACCGTCGTTTGTACTTCTTCGATGTTCGTCTTTCCTTTAAACCTGAATGAAACTGTGGAAAGTAGGTCACTGACCCCGACCATCTTAAAATACTGTGAAGGATATCGAAGTCATGAAATTTGAACCCCCCCCCCTCCCCCCTCTTGCAACTCCATGACTTCCATCTTCACTTTAAATTTGAATCATATTTTGAGTCAAAGACACCGACCACCTAAAACTCTTGAAATAAAATGGGGGTCGCTACCTAATCTTACCACGAATTTTGCCTCCGTAACCAACTTCTGTACATTAGCAGCCCATTCAAATCAAACTTCCGCTTTCAAAATTTGGTAAGTGCGGCCGACCACCTAAACATGAGAAGAGAATCCGTGACGACAATTTCGAATCTGTCACCTATTCTGGAGAAGGAAAAGTTCTAAGTTCGAATCTGACCTCAATGTATCATATTGTTAAGAAATCTCAGTCATGCTGGGCAAACAGACAACCTGTCATTATTTGCGTCAGGTAGTTCACTTCAAACCTGACCAAAATGTTTTCATCCATAACCATGTTATGTAGTTTTAAATCAAGTTTATATTGTGGAAATAAGTTCAATGAGAACGACCACCTTACAAACTTGAGACGAAAATTGGGGTTGCCTAAGTTCGAATCTGACCTCAATGTATCATATTGTTAAGAAATCTCAGTCATGCTGGGCAAACAGACAACCTGTCATTATTTGCGCCAGGTTTTTAAATATCTGGGGAGATAAAAGAACTCTCGTAAATAACTGGCTTTACCCATTTCTGTTACAATGGAATTTAATGGAAAGAAGGTGTAAGGCCGGGAAAGTTGTAAATTACACTAAGGTTGTCAGTATTACGTTTGGTAATGTCAAACTTACACATTTTGCATCAGAATTTTCAATATCTTGGGAGAGAAGGGAATGTTACCCTCATACATGACTGACTTCATCAACTTCTTTAAATATCTAGTTTAGTAAAATGGAGGTAAACAAAAAGAATAGGTAAGGACGGATTCACGGTCACACTCGGACTGTCATGATAACATTCGGTAGGCTCAGTCATTCGGGACCACTAGACAATCTGCCCACCTTTTTACCAGTTTATTTCAATTTCTGGGGAGGGAATCCAACCCTCGTACATGACTGACTTCTTCCATTTCTCTAAAAGCTGAAGAAGCTTCACGGTGGGGTATAGCCCAGGCTCAGGGATAACACCAAGGTGAGAGATTTTGTGTCGGGATCATTGTTGAGGAACAATGTAAAAGCGGGTACGCGTCAGTGTTTGGGTCAGTCTGAAGTTCACAAATAACGATCAGGGTTTGGGTTAGGGGTATGATTCAGGATTCAGAGTTAAGATTTTGAGCCAGGGTTGCGGGGTTAGGGCTTGTTTCTGGGTTAAGGGTTTGAGTCATATTTATAAGGTCAAAGTTAAGGATTTGGGTCAGGGTCATAGGGTTTTCAGATAGCTCTACGTTACAGTTGCGATACCGGTTCCGCTCAGAGCTTACGGCTTTCTCACATCGAGGGTCAAGGATTAAGGGTCAGTGTCAGGCTTTCTGCAAGGGTGATGCTCAGGGTAACGATACTATAGCGCGCTTCAATGCAGCCCGTACCCTTTATGTACGCAGACATTTCTATTTAAACGTACATACGGACAGACACACGTAAGGATACACGCACATCAGCCAAAACGTTATACAAGCCATAAATCACTACAAATGCATGCCATATCAGTAACATTTTCCACCTCTCAAGGCTTCTCTAAAATCGCCGTCATATTGAAGCATGCATGTTTCCACGTTCACTACAGTGTTTTAGTCATATATGGAAAATGACTGCTATGTTATTGACAACTTCAAATAATTTTAGAACAAGTCTCTCATCATAAATTTGTTCGAAACATTATTTCTCCATCACTTCCTACTGAATTCCTTACACAACTAGTAAAACCGTTCAATTAGCGTCTTCTGTACAAATGCTCTCCCGTTACTTTGCGATTTCTCATATTTCAAAGAGGCGCATGCGCACAAGGCTCTAACAAATATCTAAAAATTCAACTTCGCACATGCGCATTTAAAAATAGGCAAGGGTTAGATGAGGGTCCCGCCGTGAAACACCTTCACTCATGATAACCCTAACTATTAACCCTAAAACAGTACATGTAAATTTAACATAATGTAAATACTACAAATTCAAAAGGTAAGTGCATTTGACTTTATCCTAAAATTTAATTGTTTCCTTGATCATTAAAATTTGCGTTTTACTTCGAACAAAGCAATAAATTTTGTCTTTTTGTAGAATTTTATATTTTTTATATTCAAAAGATATTTGAGCCACGAATTTAAATTGCTTCACTGAAAAGTCTTAGCCACTGACCAAACAAATTGGCTGCTTCAAAAATCGTCCATTTGGTTATGCCACATGGGTAGCATGAATTTACATAACAAGAGGGCAATGACGGCCGTATAAGCTCAATTATTGTTTGTAAATAGAGTATTTTCAAGAGCACTACACGCCCTTAAGGGGCCTTATTTCAAAAAGTGATTTCATTTCAGTTAAATGTTTTTAGAAGAAGATAGGAATTAAAGGGCAATAACTCTTAAGATTATCATCCAATCTAAACGAAAGATCTGTGTGTGTGTCGCGCCATTATGCTATTGCACACTAATGTTAAGTTTCATGCCATAGTATCCATTAGTTCTTGAGTAATGACTCCGGACGGACGTACGGACGGACGACGGACAAGGCCAAAACAATATCCCTCCGACTTAGGCGGAGAATATTAACACATATCCTATCTAAGGATGGGGTATGTACTCACAATGCTTAAGGGCAGTATACATATCTAAATATGTTTACTTGAGCAGCTAATTCGCATACAATTTATACATTTTAGTATACACAACATGATTTAACAAAGACATATTGACTTGTATAGAACATTCTAACACAAGCGGCTGTTTTTCTTATATGAACATATAGGGAAAAGCCTGTATTTTTTTTACGATAAAATACAGCACGTTTTTCCAAGGACGACGTGCCTTAAATGACGTAACGACGTGCGTATGTTAACACGCGTCCATCTTCTCGCTTTTAGGTTACAACGATGTACTACTACGCGTTAAATAAGTTCGGGATTGTTTTCAAAGAAAATAACTGTTGAATCGAAATAATAATTGTTCCTATATTTTATCTTGAATAAATACGTCAGTCTTTGATGCGAAAATTAAATCATCGTGCTACCACTCGTGATTTATTCTACGCATCCAATTCCTGACTATATTTTATTCAACATAAAATACAGACCTTAAGTATAAATTGAAGTTTATATACAATACCAAATATAAACCAAGTGAATCAGGTTAAAACTAGTACTGAATTTTTCAAAACGAAAGAGCCTAAACGAAGTATCCTTTATTGTACTGCCTAGTTCTTAAAATAAATAGAGTAAAGTGCTCGGAACTTTGATAGATATAGTAAAGCGCTCGGAGGATAAAAAGCTTTGATGGTAAAAGCTCATAATTACACTGGACGATGCATCCAGGGGCATAACCAAAAATAGTGTGTGTATAATTAAGTATTTTGCCAGATAATAAAACAGTTTATCGTTGAACCTTTAACCTTTAGATAACACATTTATTTGAGTCATAAGTGACCCTTTTTATTTGCTATGCTTAATGTAGGAATTTTGAATGGCTATGTTTTGTTAAGCTATGTTTTGTTACCCAAAGCTTGACAATGTCTAATCCAGCGTGTTACAGTGTACAGTCTATCCATCAGAAATCTTGCATGCAACGTGTACTTATATTTGTCTATTTCACATAGTAATGGTTCGTTAGCACATAAAAAGTTAAACATTGTGTCAGAAAATGAGCGTTCTTTAGACAGATTGTCAAGTGATTCAAGAAAAGTTGACTGAAAAACGCAAATAGATTTTAGCAATTTGTCGTAAGCATTATTTAATTTTGTGAACGCTCTAGAATAATAGACACTAAAAATTGAATATTCATTGTCAATAAGCCATAATTTGCCGTTTGGCGACTTCGCTACATTAAGAACTTGTTCTGATGGTACAAATGGAAATTCTCCTGCATTTGAAGCCCAGTGTAAGTACCTAAAGAAGATAAGTTTTTAACATACAGTAATAAATGTTTTAAAATGCCATAATTTCAAAACAAATCTGAAATCTTTACGAGGCAAATATCAAAATCGACATTCTCTTCCAAAAACTTCATTATAATATTATTTATTTACACAGATACATGTTTAACATCAAGGCTGACATTTATAAAACATGAATTAAGTAAACTCCACTTGTAACGATATCGCTTGCAGCGATATATTGTATTTAACGATGCTGTAGTTTTAGGCCCGACTCGGGCCTTCTATATTTCATTTACTTTCATTCCGATTGTTAGGAAATCGCTTGTAGCAAGAGATTGGTGTTGATTTTGGAATTAAAACTTACTTAGTACCATATTTAAAACTCGGGATGCTATCACACAGGCATATGCAACTAAGACTTTCAAAGAAACTAAAATTTGGGAATAATCACGACATAAAGTAAGACTCACGTGAAAGAATCTTTACTTGAGTGGTCTCAAGATGCGATAATATTTCATATTTCGCTTATATTTTCAAAGCATTTGATAAAAATGACGCATACAGGTGTATCAATATATAAATAAATCATGTAAAGAACTTGTTCTATATTATAAGTTGAGTTTATCTTTAATCAAGCACGCTAAACCTTCTTCTAGTGTCAGCCTACTTTGGAGATAAAAATGTTCGGATGAAACGATGTAAATTTTACGGTTCTCAGAATATCATTACAAGCGGAGTTTCCTGTTTTATATACTGTTTATTACAAACATTGCTGACAATTACCTGTCCTTTTGCATTACTAAAAAGTCAAACACAATCAAGCTCCCGAATTGTATAACCTCAGCTACATATTTAGAATTGTTGTTGAAGCTCTTTGATTGCTTAATTGAACTGCCAGTCACTGGCACTCCATTTACAAATGCTTCGTAGATTATACTTGGAACTTTCATGTTTACTCTGAAATATAGCTTTATTAATAAATAGGGCTGCCAGAGAATTTCATTTTATGTTTTTCGATGGTTTATCGAAATATAACGGTGAATTATATCTTGATAAGTTCACTGTGCACGCAGTGAAATTATCAGAATATGTTACCCGAATTAACGGCAAAAAGTATACCGAGCGTAATGAATGCAGGAAACCATATGACGATGACGTCGTGAAAATTACGTCATGCTTGCGATGCTTTCTGGTGAAGTTTCCTCATATTTTCGACATTTCATTAGATTAAACTCAACAAAAGTTGAGTAGAGTTTTAGACATAAAATAATAAGAAAAATTGTTGGTATCGATGTCATATCACGATAATTTCACTTGTGAAATTATATCGTGATCTCACATCGAAACCAACAATTATCCTCTATTTGTTTGATTCGATCATTTACAGACCATTTATAGACCAAACTACATAAACTAGATTGTTGCTTTCCATGCCAAATATTATCTGTGAAATATGACTATTTAACTGATGAAAATTAAACCCCATGCCATGTAATAATAAATATGTGTACATGCTGACTATTAAGTTACAAATCAGTTATATTTCTGATACATTACGATATACAAAACAGCATGTTAATTAAGATTTTAAGAACTATTCGATTTGTAGACAATTTATGGTAAAATTGTTACATTCCCTAACATCACAGCGGTTTTCATGGGAGCTAATTAATATATCGATCAAACGTTTGTTCTTATATAGTTCGAACTTAACTTGTCACAATTTCACATCAATATTCCTTTTAATTATTAAGAGGCTAATTTGTTAATGTTGCATCTTATAAAATATACCATAAGTAAGCGTTTTGTTTTGACAGACATCACTCGCATAAGTCAAACAACACCATTCATTACTTATTACTGTGTATCCGTTTCGGTACTAAAAAGCCAGACGTACCTGCAGAAGAATGAATCATCCTACAATGAGAACGGACAGCGACAAGGCACATACAGTGCAAAACTAAATAGCCACACATATATACCATACTTACCGAACATCATCAATAAGCTTTACCAAGCTTACGGTGTCATTTGCTTTCCACTTTAGACTGCTAATATCCACATGATTAAAAGAGAGTGTGTTTAATTTGGTAAGGAATATTAGCGGAACATTGTCCATTTGTAGTAGATTTGAAAGGTAGAAACAAAGCACTTCGTCTGAAAATTAAAATTCTTTAATATTTTAAAGTAGAAATTATGAGCAATGTACTGGCAGAATAAATTATTCACATTTATACATGGCATGAATTGCATTTACCATTTTACGTTTTTGGGTATACATCACACATTAAGGTTCGAATCCCAGCAGTGGTCCGTTCTAATAGACATGTATTGGCGGATACCTGGTGTGAGATTGGACATCGGAAGACGGAACAAACGCAGGGGTGTTCTCAAAATAATCCACTTATATCAATTAAGGCTAAATAAACACAATTATATCTTTCTGTATTTTATCTAATCTCTTTCAACACAAGAGATTCTTGGCGACATGAAGAAATTAAATTGTTCCAACTTCAATTTCTGTAGTATAGTTTGTCTAATGGTACCAGTATGTGACACCAGCTAGAACATTCTAATAATAAATCTTTTTCAGGTGATAGCATTCATTCGAATAGGTGATGTCATGTATTCCCTATGAGCAATTGATTTCACCTATTCGAATGGGTAATATCACATTAAGTATTCGAATGGATGATATCGCCTAAACAGATTTATTGTCTAAAAGTACTAGCTGATCATTGTGAAAGGATTTTTTTCTAATCGCAATATCACTTATTGCAATAGGTGATATCACCAATATCCTTTGAAAAATTGATACGACCTATTTAAAGGGTGATGTCACATATTCAAATATGTGATCTCAAATATGCGATCTTATCTATTCAGATAGGTGATATAACAAATAAGTAATATCACCATTTCGTACAAGTTATATGACAAATTCGGATAGATGGAATCCAGCATTCTCTTTGAATAAATAATATCATTTACTTGAATAGGTGATACAAATAGGTGATATCACCTATTCCAATAGCTGATATCACAAAAGTACATTTAACAGTAAAACGGTGCCCTATAGCTATCAACTGTTGTAAATGATTACCTCACATGTATGAATTAGCTATACTATTCGAAAGTTGCATTCGCCCCGGCGTCGGCGTTTGCGTCGGCGTCTGCGTTGGATAAAGTTTTTTATGAATGTTTTGTACCAATAAACATGTTAACTTCCTACTTGACATACTTGTTTCTAATGGCAATATAGTAACTAACAGGAAGTCACATAATTATGTCAACCATAGTTGCTTCTTGTGTCTAGATTTTGGTAAAAAATTGAACATTAGCTATCACTTTACCATTTCTCAATATTTCTCCATCAAACTTTGAAATTATATTCAATATGACAACAGGATTGTGATGCAGCTAAAATATTTGGGTCAAGGTCACATTTAACAAAGTTTTGCCCTTTTGGTACTAAGATTTCGTCCAGATAACCTAAATTTGGCTATAATATTGCCATTTCTTAATATTCTTTTATCATACTTTCACATTATATGGCTTTAACAACATGGTCATGATGTATCTCCTCTATATCCCCCACCCCTACCTCTAACCCCCTTTCCATCCACTCCGAAAAAAAGTCCCGATTTTTTACACAATTACACAACAAAATTTAATTCTTAAACAATAACAACATAATTAATTTTACCTATTCTTAGACAGAAACCTATTTTAATGACAAGCCCTTGAATCGTCAAGCGCTTGTTAAATTTTCTCTCAGTAATAGCATTTTGTGCAAAATTTTAAAGTGAAATGTACAAAAATGAGTTTTATTGAATTTATAAACAGATAAGCCAAAAGTTTAAAAACATAAGTGTAGTGGATTACAGAAACATATATAATTTTGTTTATTGGCCATAAATAATGCAAATGGATAATTTTGAGAACACCCCTTCGTTTTGTGCGTTTTCCGCTGTCCACCCTCACAGTAGGTATCCGCAAACACATGTCTAATATGGCCGATTGGTGAGCCACCAGTTAAATAATGGTAACCGTATGCCTACCTGCTTGCTTGATTGATTGATTTTATTCAGGTAAAATATACATAATTACAAATAAATTAAATACATATAATATCGACATAATTAAACTGACTAAGAGTCATATATATTACAGAGTGTTTGAATTAACAAATGAGTATTATATCACAGATCAATTTTCACAATTAATTATCATTATTCATAAGCACCAATCAAATTGTTTATAGTTGTTCATGAACTAAGTAATAAAACATAAGTAAACTAATATATAAGAAACTCGAAAGAGCAGTTAGCTAAAATAATTGTGTATTAAACCTAGGATGGCCCATAACGCCCTAAAGCTTATTTCCATTGGGGTCCTGATAAATACCTTATAGATGAAAAAATGAAAATAAAAATAAGACTTTGGTTTTTGGAAGTTCACATGAAAATGGAAAATTAAGATAAATGTACATTATAATATGTTTCTATGCTCTATAAACAATTATATTTCATTTGATATAAAATGCATTAGAATCAAAACAAATATTGTTCAGTCTATCATGAATAGTTAAACCATGTGACTTAAGAAATATTAGCCACATCTAACGAATGGCATTTAACCGCTTTCTTGAACTGTCCAATTTTAGTCATCTGTTTTATTTGCACAGGCAGTGAATTCCAATCATTAATTGCAGAGTAATAAAAGTCATATTTTCTTTTCCATTAGATTTTGGAACAACAAAATTATAAATTTAGAGCGGGTAAAATGAGAATGTTAATCTCTTGTAAACATAAAACTTTCTTTCATAGGTCCTGTACTATTTACAATTTTAAATACATGGTTCAAACGAAGCTGGTTGTTGTTTCTAGCTTCAATATTCAAAAGAGACATATCAGCAAGTGTTTGACAACTGACACTTTCCCTTGGACCTATATCATTTATAAATCTGACAATATTATTTCGACATATCTGGAGTTTGTCTTTAAAGCATTTACTTAAAATTAGGATACCAAGAGGAACAAGCATAGTCTATATAGCATTGTATAAGGGCAGAACACAAATGTTTCCTAGTATTATAATCTAACACCGAAGCATGTCTATACAAAAATGTAAGTCTAGAATTGACCTTTGATACAATAGAGTTAACAACTGTTTCCCCGGACAAATTGTCAAAAATACTTAAACCTAAATACTTTACAGATGATGTTGGAGAAATAGTATGATTATGGCACACAACTTTAAAACTAACATCTCTTTTTAATTTTCTTTAGAACCAAATAGAATACACTCAGTTTTACCCAAATGAAGTTATAACTTATTGTCAACTAACCAAGATGAACATGATTCTACGACAGTTCCCAGTTTTTCAGATATGACATTTGAATCTTTGTGGGCAAATAAGATTGCTTGGTGTCTGACAATCAAGGATATGAATCGGGAGGTAAATGTGCTAAAACAGAAGGTGTCTCATAAGTCAGAAATGACTGGCCCTTTAAGTGAGAGTAACACTATAATAAAGAAACACTTTACCTTTACATTTTACCTTTTAAATAAAATCACACATTTGTTTTATATTTAAAGGTGGTCAATTACTTTTAAGCAACATTTTATGACAAATTTTACTTTTTGTATATTCTGTTAGAGATTTATTCAATAAACAAAAAGACCCATTACAAAGAGTTAGATCCCTATCAGAAATTTACATTTTGTTAACTTTTATAAAATTTTGTAATTACTCCCCTTTCATATGAAAGTAATTAAAACATTGAGTATTTCTTTTTTATTTCAATATAATTTCTACTTTTACATTTGAATTGGATAGATATACAAATATTTTAACATTCTGAACCAAAATGCAAGTTTTAAACCTACGTGTAGCTTCTGAATTCATTTATTTCCAATCTATATTGGGTGCGCACCCAAGATAGGTAAATGGAAGTAATAATATCTTTGCAAACTTGAATTTCTAATGAATTCCATCTAAATATATAATTTTTAATGCAACTATTTCACAAATATAATACAATAGGTTTTATATTTATATCTTTCCTTAGGCAAAGTATGTGTATCAAATTTTTATTTATGATAAAATAACTCTATCTTGGTTGGGCGACCAGGATAGGGAAATCAAATTTTAAAAATACCTCAAGTGAAAGTCTTACTTGATTTAAGCGCTAAGTGAACATAAACGAGTGTAAATGATCAGATGTTAAAGTTTCAAACAAATCTGTTACATGGCAAAATTCTAATTATATACCTTTAATCTGTAAAATTGTTTCAATTGTTTGTTTTTAAACTCTGAATAGGACACACCGAAGATATATGTCCAGTAAGTGTACAAATAACAAGAACACAATAGATCTAAATCACTCATTTAAATAGAAATAAGTACTTTTTTAATTTACACAGTTTCAAAAATTGTAGTTTTATATCGAAAAGGAGTCTTGCCATAGTTGTAGATTATTAGAAATGTTTTTCTAAGATTAACCTAATGACAAAGTTTTCTATTTTATCTTCATATCATACAGACTTTCTATCATTTTGAGCATGTGACATGAATCAAGTTCATGATCATTGGTGTGCGAAATGACATTTCTTTGTTTTGATCGGCTGTCCATCTTTTACCTCAATAGGCTATTGTTATAAAAATAAGCTAACAATGTCGTTTCTCTATTCTCAAGCATTTATCTTTTCATGATCCCCTTCGAAGAAGTTGGTCTGTCTGTCGGTCGAGAATGATTTCCGGACGATAACTTAAGAACGCTTTAACATACAATACTCGTACTAAGTGTGTAGGTTAGTCATTACCAGTACATAACACCTATTGATTTGGAGGTCAGTGGGTCAAAATTCAAGGTCACAGTGACCCGAAATAGTCAAACGGTTTCCGGACAATAACTAGAGAACACAAGCTACTTCAAAAATACAATGCGGATACGAAACATCAGTTTCTTTTAATTTTAGATTTTTGAAACATTGTTCAACAATAAAGCTTAAAAACAGAAAAAAAAAGAAAGTGGCGGTGATGGGATTTAAACTGAGATCACCTGTACAATTAGAAAGCCAGTGACAGAACCACTAGGTCATCGAGAGTGACACAATATTGATGCTTAAATAAGCTGTGAATAATTAATTCATATATAAAAGTCCCTGCTTGCATAGTTGTATTATACAGACTAAATATCCGCAATGTCAACGAATATCTACCATTACATATGACTACATTTGCTGGTGTTTATTTTCCGGAAGGATATAATGTGGCCGAGTGGTTACAAATTGACGTCTTAATTCCCCTGTTTTAAGTTTTGTGAACAATAAACTAGATATCAAAATTTCCCCACTCTAATTTGAAACTGACATACAGTTGTACACAGCTTTTGTTGAGTGTTAAATGCAGCTTAAAATCAAAACCTGATCATGGTTATTATAGGGATACGACTTAGCAATGTAGTGATGAAAGTTACTTCTAATAGCCTTGTTGTGGGGGTAACGCTCTTTAGCGACATGGTTGAATGTATGTCTGTCACCCGGTAGGCTTAGATATTATTTTTGTTTTTAGGTTCAAATACTGGTTGGACCCAAACAGTTTTTTTTCTACCCGGCATTTCTTAAGGTATGCAACCATACGGTCAAGCCCGTATTGTGACATAATGCGATATAGCCAACCCATATTGCCTAACGTATTGTGATATATTGATGTAACAGAAACGTTTAGAATAAAAACATGATTATAAACCAAACCACTATCGTAAATAATGAGCCACAAGTTGACCAAATTCAATCCCGAAACTGTTTTTTAAAAGCTTACTTGACTTATTGGCGAGTTATACCATATTTGTAACAAAAGAGCAAAGATTAGTCCTCGTAGTCATTATGGGAAGAAAACTTATCCCTTGGTTGTTTGGTAGATATAATTCTTATTGTGTAATCTGATATGGTATGTTGACATTTGATATTTTCTATAGGTTTTCATTGGAAGTAATTATTTAGATACAACAACTTCGTCAATTGATATATCAATATGTGTCCGTATAGACTAAAAGCAGTACTTCCCTTAAACCTAGAGTTAACTAATAATTCTTGACTCTAAATTACCCATTTTGGTTGCTTTAAATGTAATATTAGCATTTTTTTAACAATACATATACTTTTAAAGTTCTTTGTAATTATCAATAATATGTATTATAGTAACTGCGTGCAAGAACTGGACGAAATCACAGTTTTAATTTAACAGTTGTGGACGTTTTCTTTTATTTTCAGTGAGGAATTGTTGTTGTATGAGTTTAACGCCCAATTCAAATGTTTTGCAGTCATTTTAAACACGAAGGCAGTTTACTTAACCATTTTTCTGTGAAAAACTAGTACTGGATCCCTCATTATTCCGTAAAACAATGCAAACTGTCTCACATAAACCAAACCAAACTCGATCGATGAGAGGTTTCAGTGATTCTAAGTCAGCAACTCTGACTACTCAACCACTTCGGCGGTTTGCGATGAATTGTCCGAAATGAATACTTACATCATAAACAATCCATTTTAAACATCCAAATGATTTTGTAATTTGAAATAATCTAAAGGGTAAAAACTTAGTTTTAATTTTTCTTATATCTTATCTGATATATTGAATTCAGAATAAATGTATGTGCAAATATTAAGCTTTTGATAACAATTTTAAAACTTTACAAAATAAGCTACAATTACATAATACAAAGACAATCTGTTCAAATTGGAAGAAAAACATGTGATAGACTAATCAAATATTGTTAAAACCTATTTAGCGAAAGCAATTCACTCACTCACTCACTCACTCACTCACTCACTCACTCACTCACTCACTCAGGGCTATCACATAAATAAGGGTAAATAAATTACAACTTACTATGAGTATCAGCCATCTGCTACCGATTTCCCTTTTCTTGCATATCAGATAAACATTCCCACGGCCTATTGTCAGAATTATCGGTCTGGCACCAAACTATGCATCACGAGTTGTGTGATGTCATACACATGACAGCAAATGAATTGATTGCTTATATTTAAAAAAAAATAAGGAATGGGATGCCATCTTTTTAAGGCAAAAACAATCAGAACGAATTTGAACATAACAAAACTTGTTAAATCAGTAGCATGTGAAGTCGAACTTTATATGGAGATAGAGATCAATGAGAGGAAGTACAGTGTAAGTAAAGGAAATGTGTTCATAGTGCATATAATGAGGGTGAACATGATTGGGGAAGTGCAGGGCCCACGACCATATGTAACCTCGTTTTAATTATTTTCCTTTATTGAAATTTTCGTTTGTCCGTCCGTCCGTCCGTCCCCACTTCAGTTTCCGGAGCATAGCTACAAAAGTCTTAACGGAAACAATTTGAAACGTCATACAGTGATAGAGCACAATAAGAGAAAGTGGAGTGTGCAAGAACAAAAACTCTATCTTGCCTTATTTCAAAATTATTTTTCTATTTTTACATTTTCTTGTCTAGATCATAACTCTTTGAGCTACAGTAAGAGAGGACATTAAAGGGAAGTACACTGCCTAAGAACCGTAACTCTCTTTTGCCTTTTATTGTGAATTATCTCCCTCTATTTCTGTAATTTTTCTGTCAGATCACTTTGCTTCAATATGCAATGGTTTTGTGCCAAACTATAAATATGGGTAATATTGGCAATGAATAGTAGTGCTATGCACAAAGATATTCAAGCATCACCACCTAGGGGGGCATTCGTCACTTATGAGTGACAACTCTTGTTTCTCACTGTTTACCGACGAACATGACAATAAATACCACATATTTGTATGGTAATTGTAATTACAGTATGTAAATATGTCTTGTTAAGCTTAATTTCACTTTTTTTCGCATAATACATGCTTCATATACACACTGAACAATTACAACTAATTGCTCACTTGCGTCTAATATTACGATAATGTTTAAGTGCAAAACACCAGAGGTGTTAAACATGCGTCGTTTATTATGCCATAAACTTTCACTAATGATCACATCTCCTTAAAATGTTGTCCAGGATCAAACAAACACGTTGATACTGAACCAATAATTAATCGAGACTGAAAATTACTGCAGCATTTTTGTGTTGAACATTATAAGGATGGTATCAAAATTTTACATCGATGAAAAAATGACAGACCACGTATCTTTTGAAAAAAAATAGTTATGATACTTTGAGAAAAAAATATGTTAAGATGTATAGGAGAAATAATTGCAGCACTGCAGTCGCAAGGCAGCGCTGTCCTATCAAGGAGTTGAATAACAATCTTAAGTACAGTGACTTACAATTTTCATGTTTTCATGGTAGTGAGAAGTGTTTTAGTCGGAGTTCATTAAAATCAAACAGGGCTTTAGGAGATACAAATCGAACAAATAAAAGTGGACGGACAGACGAGAAGGCAAAAATTATTATGTCTCCCCCTGAAGGTGGTAGAACTAATTCCTAGAATGTCCTATGAATATTTGGTCAAAATGTCGCCCTCAGTATGTCAAAAAACTTGTTTAGTATTTAACGTAGTGACCCAGTTTTTGACTCAATATTTTCAAGTCCCTAATCTGACCTATATGCTTTGAGGATTAACGTATTAAGCAAGTAGAGTGAAATACGATGAAAATGCATCCACTATTTTGTATACACGCAATTATTGGCGACAGACGAGGGGAACCAGAAACGCAATAAACTGATATCAGGTAAAATTCAAAAGCTATACCAATCAACAATATTGCAAATAAGACTAATGGCTAATAATATTTTCAATCTAGATAATTTGTTGTATACATAATTATAGGTCGAATTATTTTTCTCACCTATGAGATACATATTTCCGCGCATTTACCCATGTGAGATAAACTTATCTCACATCGCTTATCTCACATCGCTGCCGGACTATTTTTACGTTCATTGTAAGCAGACTTAAAAATAGAAAAATGACTGTAAAATTGTTATTTTTGAAATAAACATAGGGTTATGGGTATTCATTTTCTTAGTTAGATCTTTGCTATCCATCTATAGCAGTTTTGAAGTAAAATTCGAGAAAAAGTTGATTTTCTTTTTCATCCCCATCCTGTATTTGCACTTATTCCTATTTTCTTCTATGAAAATGCGTTTAAACGGTGAGAAAATAAATCTACCATGTCCATTGAGTTGTGGTAGGAAATCCCACTCGGGATGGATAGTCCCAAAAACTCGGCGAGCCTCGTTTTTGGACGTTTCACCCTCGGGTGGTCTTACCCTGGTTATTTATCTTGCATATTTTGATCTTTCTAATAGTTTTCTCTATTTCTTCAAAAACAAAGGGAGTGATTAAGATAAATTTACTAAAATGAGGTAATTAAACTTAAGTCTTTTATATTAAGAAGAGAATAAAGAAACAACTGCTCAAAATGCATAAACAATGAGAATTAATTGCTTAAACGATCTCGATGGCCATTTATGTTTAAGAAATAATGTATGGCTTGGAGTGCTTTATCGAAATTGAAGCATGCACCTATAACATCCTCAGTAGCCAGTGAGTTCCTAAGCAACCAACGACTTCCTAAGCAACCAGTGAGGTCGACTTGCAACTAATGATTTCCTTAGCTACTACTAAGTCTCTGAAGATTCAGTGAAATTCCTTAGCAACCAGTGACTTCCTTAGCAACCAGTTACTTCTTAAGCAGCAACTTAGTCCTCTAGCAACCGGCTAGTTCCCATAACAACCATTGGCATCTTTAACTACCTGTGAGGTCCTGAACAACCGTTTGCTTTCAGTGACTTCAAAGTCAACCATTGACGTCCTAACTTGAAGCAGTTGACTTCCTTGACAATCACTGAATTCCCGTAGTGACCAGATATTTCCTTAGCAGCCATTGACTGCCCTTGGCAGCTTGTTTACTTTAAAAGACCTTTGACTTCTTTTGAAACGAGAGATTTTTCCTTACATCGAGTGACCTTTTTAGCAACTAATGACTCCCTTTAGCAACAAGTGACTTCCTTGTGTTTTTGCGCTGGTTATCACGTGAGTGATATAGGGCTTTCATGTTTTTGTCTCAAATGTTGAGGGATACCAGGCTTTTAGACTGTAATTTTGCTGACGTATTGTCAAGTGTAGAATTACAATAAAGTAAAATATAAAAATGATCATAGCAAATAACTGCACCATCTTATGTATTTTTGTTCCAGAACTATTTCCATGCTTTTGCATGAACGACTTTAAATATATAACTTGATAGATCGATTTTGATTTCCTCCTTCATTTAATTGCAAAGTTGTCAATAGCTTTCTTATTTCTTAAATATAGATAAACTAGAAACTGCGAGAGTATATGTAATTCTTAACACCACTTTAATCGACCTTTCAATCAGATGTAAATATTCTTGATTGAATTTACTAAGAGTACATTTAGATGGGATCGGCAAATGTCGTGCGATGTCGGTACTTTCCGTGACATTTTCGGTACATGACGGTCGTTGTCGAAATCGAATAAAGTTTTTAATAGTAATTGTTACAGTTGTATTTTGGTAGAATAATACTGACTGTTTATACATTTGAATTCTATAATTATACATTGCGTGAAATAAATAATGATTTTTGAAAAAAAAGAATGAATCCAAACGGGGAATTATTGGGATTCTCCTACTTCAGTTAAAAATGTAAACATGCGAAAACGCGACTCCCAGGGAAGATACAAGTCTAAAAAAAGAAACCGATACGGTCCAATGTATGTATTGACCACAACTATTTATTTACCGATCTATGTGATGATAATGACTGCAACTTAAAAAAATGCCCAAGTTTTGACCATTTTGATCTCGGGACTGGTGTGAGCAGGAGTGGGTGGAGAGAAGGTAGACGTTTAGTTGAACTTTCAGTTTTCCTGAAGAACTAAGAGTATTGTCGTTCTTGCAAGTATGGTCCGATTCCGCTGATATTTAACAATATTGTCGGTGAATTACAGAAAGGACTTAGTGGATATTTGTATGTTGTTTGTCAGAATCCTGACTGTAATTCTGTTAACCGAGTTGCTTATGGGAAAACTCACCATATAAAGTCTAGAGGAATGCCATGCTTTGATGTCAATACTAAGCTTGGTACAGGTATGTTTGTTAAACAGAAAGAAGTATTTGATTTTATGATTGTCTTTACTTATTATTCAATTGTACATGCTATATTTACCTATACTGATATATTGTATATGAGTCACTGAATGTAGAAAAGCTATAAGCTTAAAGTTTATACCGGTACATGACATCTTGTCAAAATTTCATAAAAACAGACTATAATACCGAATCAATAGTTTATCTAATATGCAGTTTGTCAAGACAATGACAGGTGGTCAATGAATACATACTTTTCTCGATGCTTGCTCTAATACCGTTTCATACCAGTAAGTATCACCAATTGTTATTTAAAATCGGTTGAACCTACCCTCAACATCCGAAGCTCATAGATAAGTTTTGTCTACCCATTTTATGACAGTTTGTCAAAGTGCTTACATGAATACGTAAAAAAATCAGGTTTTTAAATTATTATGAATTTGCTCTTAATTTTATTTAGCAAATATTTTGAAAGTAAAACATTAATTTTTCAGCCATGATTGACAGTTTAGGTGGCCAAGTCAAAGTTAGCAACTTCCTGGCAGCCTTGAATCTGAAACCAATCTCAAACAGAAATTTGAAGAAAATGGAAGAACGAGCTGGAGGAGCTAGCAGTGGAATCAACTCGTCAAGCAGCTGTTGATGCTTTTGAGAAAGAAATGAAGTATGTTATAAAATTATACTTCACTATTGCATTATGTATTCTTGTCAATGAGGTTACAGAACATTTATATAATCAGTAAAATGTCCGTAATAAAATGCCAAATGTTAGGACTGCTTTACTTTAACTTCTTTTACCCCCAAAGTTATTTATATTTTTTAAATCTATATATATCTACTTAAATATGCAATGTGTTCTCATTTACAGAGATGTTGCTTGCCTCGAAATGCAGGATGCACAAAAGTGTATGGAAGCAGATATTGATGATCTTGGGGTCTCCCTTCTACCAGATGAATCGCCATCTTTACGGTAACAGAATGAACTATATATTTTATTCATAAATAAATTTTAAGTGCCTCCAATTACATGCAGTAGTTCCATTTGACCCTTTGGAAAGGGGGTTTGAATCTTGAAATTACAATGAGCTATAAAAATTTGACCCTTAGAATTTTTAATTTATCAATGTTCTTCAAAAAAAGACATATTCACAGTACAAATTAGCAGACTAAAGATTGATTAAGCCTAAATGACCCCTTAACTTTAAGCAGCTAGTGGAACCCAAATACAAATAAATATTAATACAAAGTTTATATACTGATGGTATGATGCATTTAACAAATATAAACATAAGCTATGTACATGTATAGCTTTTGACCAACTTGATTTACCCTGTATTTACCTGGATCGATCATGTAAACAGGTTACTGATTTTTTATAGACTAAGATTACAGCCAAGCCTAGTGTCAATGAAGATACTGACTGGTCAGACGATGAAACAAATGGTGCTGATGAGGACGTTGTTGACATAGTTAATCATATCTTACCATCTACTTCCTCCCCAAGGTAATCTAATGCCAGCCATTTTTGTGCACTTCAGAAATGGTCATTCCCCTTTTTGTGTGTACGTGTAATTTACATTCCTCTTTTGATCAACTCAAGTTCACACTAAACAATGTGAAGTTTACATACATAATATCAGGAATATCATTTTTATAAAGAATAATAGTTTCTGTCATGACCACGATATTTCGATCGAAATATCCGTCACTGCAAGAATTCTTATTTTAAGATGTACCGTTACCAAACTTAAATTGTATATATCGCTTTCAGAACTCCAGTTAACAGATACCATCAGCAGATTAAATGTAAACCTGTTCATCGCAGTGTTGTGACCAAGAGCTCTGTGAAGTCTGCTCGAGGAATAAGCCTTTCTATGTAGGACCAGAAGTGGAATGTCATGTGCTATAGATACGGCTTGGCAGAAAAGGGGATTTGATAGTTTAACGTGTAAGTTATTAAGTAATTAAGCATTGACTATTCCAGAACAAATTTGATTTACTGCTGCCTCACATTAGTTCATTTTCCTAAATGAAAATTCATCAAAGCATGACGGAGCATCTGTTGTTACATTGACAGTATTTTTGTATATTTATTTTCAGCTCACACATTTCTCATGAGCAAGTATGGCAAGAAAGTAGTTAAGACTGTTGTCAGCCACAGGACATGCGGAACATGCAACTGGTGGAGGCGAAACAGACATGGTAAGAAAGTAAGAACTCATAAATGTGTGAAGAACCACTGTGGAAGTGCTAGGTTGGTTCGAGGGTGTCAGTGGTGAGAGTGGGATCATACAACTGGCAAAAGAAGGGACACCTGTTAAATATCTGGAAGGTGACGGGGACATTACTCTTATTGCTAGACTAAAGAAAAACCTGAATATCAATATGAAGAAAAGGTTTGACAGAAACCATATTGTGAAAAACGTTGGAAAAAGTGTGTATGCTTTGCACAATCAGAAAGATGTTAAACTGAGTAAAACTGTAATTATACATTTAGAAAAATGTTTGAAATATGCATTTGCTTAAAACCAGGGTGACAAAGAGGCTATTCGTGAAAATTTAAGAGCACTAGTGCCACACCAATATGGTGACCACTCTTTGTGTCATGGACGGTTTTGTGGTTATAGACGCAAGCCTGGAGAAGTTTGTGTTCACAGAAGTCTACCATACAAAACATCCCTGAAGGATGAATCACTGCGTGAAAAGTTGCAGGCCATATTCAATCCATTAATTTCGAATGCAGGACAGTATGCTGATTTAGGTTCGAGTCAACAATGTGAACATGCCAACAAAGAGGTCAGTCTTTGAGCACCTAAGTCGCACCACTATGGAAATTCTAAGTCATTAGATTACCGTGTCCATGCAACTGCAGCGTTAATGAAGAAGGCACTATATATCTGAGGTAATTCTTTGATAAAAAAGCAGTTATTCTGTTCAAGTTACGGTTCCATTTTCTTTTGTATATGTTCTTTTCTGAGATTGATGTATATTCATGGGTAATAAGATGCATCACATTTTCATGTAGTTTGATGTTCTAAGTACACTGTTTTATTCTTGTAAAGCTAAATTATCTTATTTTCCATGAATGATGTTGATATTCCTGCAGTTTCAGTTTATTTGTTCTTTTATTTTCTGTTTGGCTGTTGACAGTTGAAAGAAGACATTGGATAAAGATGTACCTGACATAGGTAAGTGGAAATTAGGAATTGAGAGAAAATTGAGATTGATACATGTCAAAAAGCCAAGATGTTTTTATTCCCACAGCAGAGCTGTTCACTTTATTTACAAAGATTAAGAAAGAATTTATCTCAAATAATTTTTTTTCAACATTTTGTGATTGCTTTTTGGATTCGGACCAGTACTGGCAACAAAAGGGGAGGGGTGATGTAGAGGTTACGGTGTCAGCCGCTCATCTCGGAGGTTGCGGGTTCGAGCCCCACTGGGGTAACGACCGTACCTCCTCATATAACACCAGTACTGTTTTTTCCATGAAGCGGACTCGAGAGTGACTCGATAAGCTGCAAACTTTATGCACAATCGAGCTAAAACAAATTAGTACAATGTATAAACAAAAAGCAAGCCCATTCCCAATTGGATTTGAACCTCAGACCTCCAGATTATGAGTGTAAGTTTCCACCCCTAAAACACTCAGACTACCTTGCAGGTCACCACATGAACAAGACTTCAGTTCTGAGGTTTTACAGTTACACTTTAACTCTTAATTTTGTGACACTAATGACATGGCGAAAAGATATGATTGTAGAAGAATTGATAAAATTCTCATACATTGGTGATACCATGTACATACAAGTAAAACATGATAAAAGTGATTATCTATGCTTAAACTTTTATAGGCCAACAGAAAAATGGGTCTTTCGCCTGGTGTTCAAACAGTGAAGTATGCTGACACATGTCAGAAGCGCCGTGTGCAGAAGCAGCAGAAACAACAGCTACCCTCAGTGAAGCGTCGGCGATCGGTTTTGAAACAAGAGCGGGCTACAAATCAGGGTGCACAGGAAGCTTTGGAGGGAGTTTCCTACCGATCAGGTTAACACTTTATAATTATCACTAAACTATTTTGTTTAACTTAAGCAATTGTCACTGACTTGCAATCAGTGTAGACTAAAATGATAAATGTATTAACCATGAAGACTAATCAAGCTAATCAAGACTAATGTGATGTTTATTTACTTACTCATTCACTTTTGTGTAACAGCTGTCAAACAGAATAATGTTATAGGTGTCTTTTGTCTACGATGACTCTTATTCTGCCTGTGTAGTACAAGAGGTATATTATACACATATCAGTTAGTACATCATAATTTCTGTGAAAGTCTTCTTGCATAATATATTCCTACATTTTGTTCAATTTAAGAAGAACATTTCATGGTAATTTGCAGGAGTTGGACATGAAGTATCAGACATCGATGTAGAAAAGTTGCCTGATGCAGTGCCTCGTGGAAACTTCCAGCCGGTGAAGGTCCAAAATGAACCCACATTTATATCAGTTGATCTTGAAACAACAGATCTAAGTATGAACATGTCAGATTTATTCAGATATTATGAAAGTATGAACAGTATTTTAATTTCGGAAAAGACAGTGTATTAAAAATTATGAATGAATAGTTGAAAATTCACTTGATGATTAGTGTCTTTTAAGTATGAACAGAATGTAACAGTCAATGAATCAACACTTGGAAAGACATATTGGTGGGGATGATTCATTTTCATGATAGGTCTTGTTTTCACCTGAAACTTTAAATGAAATGTTAGCATTTCCGTTCGTGGTGAATTAATGCCTCACATCACACAGATTGCTGCAATGGATGTGAAGTCTGGTGCCAGATTCTCTGTTTATGTCAAACCAGAATTGCCTACATCATATGAAGAACAAAGGGTGACCAGTATTTGTATGGAAGACAATGGCGAAATGTTTGTGACTGGTAAACGTATGGAATATGTGTCTGTAAAGACTGCTATTGTTGAACTATTTCACTGGCTTCAACGGTTTTCTGATGTTATTTTTGTGGCACATAATGGAAAAAGATTTGATTTTCCAATACTAATGTCGGTCATCATGAACGCCAAGAGTACAGATCTATTCCTGAAACATGTATCTGGCTTTGTTGATTCTTTACAAGTGTTCAGAAAAAGATATCCAGGTTTATCTCAAAAACAAGTGGACCTTGTTAAGAATTTGCTTGGTATAACATATGATGCCCACAATGCAGTTGCAGATGTGGAGGCTCTAGGGAAATTACTGCTTCTTTGTAATTCATCTGATTTAATGTCTTTCAGTTTTTCACCAGTCGCTGTGAAGAACTCAATAATTTTTCGTAGTGAAAAGGAAAAAAAAAATTCAGGTCCTTAGACCCATTGGTAAGCAATGGTGTTTGCAAGCGTCCTATTGTTGGAAATATTGCTGGATCTGGCTTAGCTCTTGGATATCTGAAAGTGATTTATAGTCGTGCAGGGGAGGATGGACCTAGGAATATTTTCACAGCTAAAAACAGTGATGGTTTGTCTAGGGTAACTACTGTCAAAAAAGTACTTGATGAAGTCGTACCAAAAATGGCACAATATTTTGGACACCCTACATCTGAGCAGTAACTTTATATTTGGACAGACTCTATTTCGTTTTATTGTCTGTTTAAACACTGTGTATGTTTCAGTGAAAAGATTTGAATTATGAAAATTTGAGAAGGTTTGAAAAGATATTTGTCCTTTAGGGTAACAAAACATTTTGTCAACATGAACAGATACTGTTGACTGAATCATACATTTAAGTTAAAATGACACTATTTTCAATATGCGCTGTTGGCCTCGAGATTTATTTCACTATAACATATTGATATTAAATTTCATTAAATAAGTATACAACATTAAATGTTCTTGATATCATTTTGAAGTGTAGCTTTGTTTAAACTTATATTCCAACAAGTGTTTCAAAACTCAGTCTCACACTCTTATAAGACGTCGAGGTGGGTTGGGGGGAGGGGGTGGGGGGACTTCTAGAGTTATAGTGAAATGCATTTGGCAATAAAGTGATGTAGCTGAGGGTAATAGTTAAGGGTAACTGTAAGAATTAATGCCTTTCAGGTTTTATTTTACAATTTATTGAATGTAGAAACATGCACATGTTAAATAATAACTCAAATTTATTCATGTACACATTTGACAATATTTCTTGAAGTACTTCTAATTTGAATATAATTACTGGAGAATTGTTTGTTACAAATAAGATATTGATTAATAAAATGATTAAACATTATTTCAGCATTGTTCAAATGAATTAAAATCACATTATTAAATAGATAAAGATGTTTTCTTGCGTTTTTGGAAAAATGACTTCTTTATTTGTGCCAAGCAAAATATGGGGGTTGGTTCATACAAAATCATATTTCTCAATTTAAAGATGGCAAAAGATGTTGTAATTTGGCTATTGTGTTTCACATAGTATGTTATCAATTTTAGAATAGGTAATTTTGTTTGCCTCAATTTATAAATGTGTATTTTGTGTACATTTTGTAAATGCCATTTTAACATATTGCAAAAAAATGTCTGATTTTACTGTAGATGTAGCGACATATATTCTAACATTTTTTGTTATATGAAGTTATTGTTGATAAATTTGCATTTAACTCTTTCTTATATGTATTAGTAATAGAATAAAACTATTCTTGAACAGAAAGTAAGAATTTTGATTATTTTGTAGTCGTTTTTGTAAGTATACCCTCAGTACACTTCTATCAGTTTTCCCAAAGTGGGCGGGGTTCACATGAAATCATGATATTTTCATAATGTATGATTAAAAAGTCCTAATATTGCAAAGGAAATCCTAAAAATGTATGTAGAATGAAATATTTGTAAGTTTGAGAAATTTTGAAAACATGTGCATTAGGAGCCCACTACCTTAAAACCAACTTTGTTACGAATTAAATTGAAACGATTTCCGGAACAGAGATGTATTTTGTTGATATCGATTATGAAAATTTCCTTTGATTATGTCTTTCAAGATCATAAGCAAAAATAATTTGACTTAAATACCACATGTTCAGAGTAAACTGCATTATCAATGTGTGGTTGATTTGAATGATTTCATTGAACAAGTAAACAAAGAATTAGCACTGTTTAACCTCTATTTAGCAGTGCTACAAGCTAGTATCTCGGCTTCTTGTATGTACAGTTAAAATAAAGCAAAAGTGCCAAAGCGAATGATAATTGGTATTTATAATAAACAAAAAAACAAAAATAATATCAAACAGGGAATGCCACGTACCAAAAACGCAGCTGAAGGTTTGTCCAAATTTATCATGCAATATTTTGAAAAATTAGTCTAATCAATGGAATTTTGATAAAATATATTAATTTGTAGCAGAATGCTCGGATCTTTTAGCACGATACAAATGTACTCTATAATTGTATACCCCAAGCTCCAAGTTGTTTTCTGTGTTTTGCATAAAAACGTGTTCCATCTTCTAAGGTAACAAACGCGTTCAATTGTCTCCTGATTGAAGTATTCGATGGTCTGGTTACATTTTTTACCACCTGTCCTCGATATTTTCTGATCAAGTTTGTAGCTTCGTTAAATATTACACCTGAAATACGTAAAATATGACCGTAAATCATAGAAATGATGTATAGTAGGACTTGGCATACATGTACTTCTCATCGTTTCCAGTCGTTTTCGTATAAACTTAAAGTTAACCGAGGACTCGTGAGTGTTGATAATTTATATGTATGAACCGAAGCTGCAAATGTGTGGGAACTTCGCCTGTATTTACTATGTCAAAGTCCTAATTATAGTTATGGCTTATTAATTTCTTTGTTATCTCCTCGATGTTCTCTCCGCTAGCTCTGTCGACGATCTCCCAGAAAATTATGCGCAACAGCTTTATATACCGACTATTTATACGGATACCTTTGGAGTTCTATATTAGTTTTATTGTTTTAAACTTGCACCTTGTCATGTACAGCAAAGGAAGATTATCATTTTCTGTTAATATCAAAATATAAATAACTTAGTGGGGGTTTACATATTGCAAGTATCCTGTACAAGACATTATTAATAAGATAAGTACTATTTAAGTCTTGTACAAGAATATTTTATATGTAAACATCCACAATTGAGCAACTTTTGTCAAAATTTATGTGACATAATATGAGAGGTTAATATGAGAGGTATTTCATACATTACAGCAAGGAATATAGCTTTTCTGTTCATTTAAATTTTCCACAATTTATTGACTGTCAGATTACCGATAAGAAGTGTTAAATGGGAAACAGATGTGGGAGAGGTATTTCATAGACATTAAAAAATGTGTACACAATGGCTTGGTCCAATGAAAGTTGATAAACTGATCAATTTATACCAAAAAAAGGGAACATCTATATGATACAAGTGCACAGAACAATCACATTGAGCAAAAACGAAAGTTTTTAAGATGAAATTTAAAAGCCATAGCGTTATAATATGTATTGGTCATTCAGTGAAAACTTTTTTCTCTATATGAACACATAATGCATTTCTTTTAAAACATAATCCATCAACTTCCTATTATCTTAAACAAATTAGAAATTCGTCTGCACGCTTAAGACAGTATTGTGTGCAGATGACATCTTCCCGCTATTTTGTGATTAAATGTCAAAGCAATTCTTGCTAGATTTGGTGTAGAAAAAAGTATAGTACAAGCCATAACGTTGACTTATCTTTAATGTCTTGTACAAGAAACTTGCTTTATGTAAACCCTGCTTTACATCTTCAACGTTTTTGTACGTTTACATGTTTTTGCAGTTTACTCAACTTTTGTCTCGAACTGGCGATATTTTTTTACTTTTAATTAACCAAAAGTGTTAGAAATTTTATGACATGACGTAAATGTTGTACTCGGGTTTTATCTACGAAGTCATATAAAGTACAACATAATATATACCTCATTACTTTCTGTCGATTTACGAAATGTTTGACCATTTTAATCGATATTTATTTTAAACGAAATAGTCATCACTTAGGTAGTACATAACAAAAAAAAAAATTATATGTATATATCGTTTTTACCAATTCAACATGATGTTTCATTTTTGGTACATAGTTCCCATCGTGTATTGACAACTTTTTTTATTGTCTTGTCACTTTGCATTTAAAAGAAACATTTATCCTGTCGTGAAATTTCCGAGTACATGTAGGAGTAAGCAAATATGGAATTAGTACCTAGGTAAAAAGGTTTGTCGATAGCATGCAACCAATCAGAAGATTATCGAGGCGTTTTCTCCCCGTTGTTTGCCGTTTGGACAATCACTGAGGCGGTTTATTTCAGTAGCCAATCAACAACATTTATGATTGCTGTGTCTGCTAAAAATGAGAGGTTTTGTATTAGAGTGACACGTGTACTGTAATGTTTTTGTGTTTAAGAGTCTCCATATGTCAATCAAGTTGTTGTGTTTAATTATGTCGTTAATTTATTATCTGTATTTCCGGTGGGTATCCATTCTACCATTTTTCTTTTCGACATTAATATTAACAACTTTGTTAAAATCACCTCTAAATATATTTCTTTTTCAGGACTTTTTTGTAAGTTCTTAAAAAACAAATTTGTCATTAATTAGTCTATAAATATTATATAATGTAAATTACCTTATATTGATTTATACATTAATTGATATAAGTCTTTCTTTGATTATTTCTTTAAAATGTGACATGTGTCTATCAAATGATTAGCTTATACATACAGCAACGTCCTCACTATTACTTTTGTGACCGCTTAAATGATGCTTCAGTCCATTTTGTTTTCTACTAATTGATATTTTTAGATGAAAAGTTTGTTTGTTGAAGCAAGGATAAAACAAATTTAAAATGCATATTAATGAAATAGGCAGACCAATATACTTTCCAGATGAAGTTTTTCATCTTTTTTTTTCATTTAGGCGGGGGATATAAATTTACTGAATTTGCTTGTTATTATTATTATTATTATTATTATTATTATTATTATTATTATTATTATTATTATTATTATTATTATCATCAGTATAATTATGATTATTATTTGTAAGAAATATTAATAAAAAAAGCATATCTTTACTATGCATAGGAAAGCACGTACAGTGGAGCTCTAGGAAAGATGCTTATTATTGTAGTAATATGCTTATTAAAGAACGCTAGTATAAAGAGCAAAACAGCAACATAATATGTTAAACGGTATGTCTTATTGCAGTGTTTTGCCTATTCAGCTAGTCAGGCTTCTCTGCATGGTTGTCATTTTATTTAAACGGCTTACAGAGGTTAGCTGTATATAATGGGGTTTTACCTACTTTTTGGATCAATCAAATATAACTAATTAAAGCGAGGTAAATGAAATGAATTATTTCGATAAGAGGTTTTCTTCACAATTGAGTATTCAATTTGTTCTTTTGAAAGTATATTGTCTGCTAGAAATATACAAAAACGATGCATCATTTCTATGGTATCAAACGATGAATTAGTTATAGTAAATTTTACGATCCGCCTCAATTTTGTTCCATGTTCTCATTTATTAGATGCTTCATATCCTGAATATTCCTCTTTCGTTCGACAAAAGCGACGAATGATTCCCATTCGACTGTAACACTTGAAATACTATTTCATTGGAGTTAAAACTTTTCAGCGCTTTTGGAGGGTGAAGAACTTCCCCTCGTGAAAAAATGGTTTATTAACAGTGTCCCACACATAGCATATCATTTTCATGACCAACACGTATCATTTTCTTTTTAAATCTAGTGAAACACGCGACGTGTCTGCACGAACTGCTGTCAGCTGTTACATGGGGCAAAATACGTCCTTAGCTCAATATACGTATTAGCTCAATAAAATGTGATAGAACACAATTTTAGGACATTTATAAACAATTTATATAGCATATTAATTTTCAAATGTTCTGCTTGGAAAATGCGCGGTTGCAATTTCTGTCAAAAAGTACGAGTTTATTTTACTGATACCGATAACCAGAAGTTGTATCGTTCCTATAGACGTGTTCTCGTCTTTATTTGGTTACAATCTGTGCACGATTAAGAAATATATCATATCATAACGATGTTGCTGAATCGGGGATTGTTGACATTTCTGTAACCCACATTTCCGAAAAAGTCCTTAAGGATCAGTACCGTGTATATGCACCGAAGCCTGTTGTCAGATTATCATTGACCTACTAAGAACACATCTTCAGAAAACGCAATCTACATCAGATTCATCATATAACAATTGATGTTAATTTTTCACAACTACATACGTGTCTTTTACGTAACGGCCACAGAATAGAAGTTCACCCCAAGAAACACTTGAAGTAAGAGAAAATGTACCTACAACACCAACAAGATGCTGCTTTTCAGAAGATATGACCTGGATCACCTTTAAATGTCATTATCAAGACCAGATGCTTAAAGTTCAATCAAGAGGATGGGGTGAATAGTGTCAGTATTTCTTTAAATATAACAAATATATACCTACACCATGACTGATGAAGTATTTGGAGTATATCATACAAGTATCAATGGAGAAACCATTCCGAAAACTAGATTGCAATTTATACCACAAGTCTGTATCCTTAAAATAAGCTTCAACTTGGTCTGGAATTACTTTTTTTAAGTATTTTAGAAACTTACAAATGAGAAATAAATTATTTCTTCGCCTTTTCATACACCAAGACTGTTATTATGCCCACTTCGAAGAAGATTGGACAATTGGTTTGTATATGTCGGTCGGTCGGTTGGTAAATGTTATGTCCGTACGTCCGTCTACCAACTGGTTTCCGGATAATAACTCAATAATGCTTGAGCCTAGGATCTTGAAACTTGATGTGGAGGTTTGTCATGACCAGCAAAGGACATCTATTCTTTTTTAGGTCAGTAGGTTAAACTTCCAGGTTACGCTGACCCGAAATTGTGAAACGGTTTCTGGAGGATACTTCGAGAACGCTTAGGCCTAGCATTTTGTAACTTAATGTCGAAGTTGGTCAAAATCGGTAAAGGACCTCTATTGATTTTGAGATTAGAAGGTCAAATGTCAAGGTCACAGTGACCCGGAATTGTAGAATGGTTCCTGCTCAATAACTTCCTTTAAGCGTGAACAATTGCAATGAAGTTTAATTTGTAGGTAGTTTGCGGGTAAAGAATGTTTGGGATTGCATTTGGGCCAAGGTCAGAGTCACTGTTACTAAACATGGAATGTTGGTTTCCGCTTAATTATATGAGTTAAGAGTGACCAACTGCAATGAAACTTGCTGTTTAGGTAACATGCATGGAGAGGAAGATGATTTTTTTAAAATTCAAATGTTTATATTGTTTTGAGCAATACATTTTTTTTTCGAGTGAGGGTTGGGGGTCAAGGTCACTGCTACTAAAAAAAGATTTGTTTGATTTTTTTTTCTGATATGTTTTTGTTTTGAGTTAAAGATTGTTTTTAGCAAAAAAAAAAAAAGGTCAAGGTCATTTTGTTTTAATATTGTTTTCAAATTTTCAAATTGTTTTAAGCAAGTGTCTTTGCCAAAGAACACACCTGAAACAGACATGGTGACTTTTTTTACTAGGGCCAAAGTCAATGCTAAATTATAATATTGTTCTATGGAGATGACTGTTAAAGTTTCTTTTTAGATATATTATCTTAATTTTATAATTTCTACAGACGCAGGTTTCACCCTTTTCACAGTGACCTTTACCTTTAAAACTGTTCCTTGCATTAAACAACTTTTGCATCAAACATATCACGTTAAAATTTGCCACGAACTGGTTTAAGGGTAATCTATCTTACCTATGACAATGCGTCTTTGAACAAGAGTAGTATTTTCCTAAGTACCATTAAATGCTGCATCTTCCATAATCACCATACATGAGTCACTGTGGACAGTTTTCTATTTTCCGTACTGCAATAAATGCTTCATGGGCGCTCCTACACCACCAGAAGCGCACCTGGCAGTGCCGTGTATCAGTGTTTTCAAAATTTACCAAAACAGACTACTCGGCGACATTCATGTGACGGATATATCGGACTGAAAAGTACATTTCAGTTAAGGGAGAGCATTTTATAGGATTGATATGAAATTGTCAAAAAATCTGCTCAAGTCTTATTATTTAAGGTGTAGTCTCAAAACACATTGAACACCCTTCTTATACAGACAGGTTTTCAACATTGATGTATTAATGTGGTTTTTGTTTTCAATAAATTATTTTTAGATTGTTGACTAATCTTTCATAGGCTCCTTTCTGCGTACGGCCGTTTGCAAATATAAAGTTCACACGTTATTGTTTTCTTATTGACAAAAAGAATTCGTAGTAGACAGTTAAGAGTTGTCATTGTATTTGCATTTAATTTTATACATTACGTTTAAATATTTAGGAAATTACGTACAAATTCAAACAACAGCTTATACGTTCATTATACTCATACGTAGAATAAAGAATTTACAGACAGAGTAATAACACGACCGACTGTGTTCTTTTTATTCCAAAACACTGTTGACATATACCTTTCTTTTATAGTGTTGTCGCTCATTAACGAGAAAGCTTTACCAGATAGCATTTCTTATCTTTTGCAATATCACTTAAATAAATACTCCTCTATGTTTATAGTATGTACTTTCGATGTACAAAGAATGTGTTTCGTTCAAATAACAGTTTATTTTACAGTTAACACATGTATAAGAGCTAATAATATGATCATGGGACATTTCGAATTACCAGTTTACCTTTTGGCACAAAAGATTCTGCAAGTTCTGACCAAAGTATTCCATTCCTGATAAGAAGTGAATCGTGTAATATAACAATAGATGATTTGTGAAATACGTCATCTTGATTCATTGTTCGTTTATTTGATTTCAAATACAAAAATTTCCAACAAAGTATCCCAGAGAAAAGGAACAATAATAGAAATATACGCGATCTCCATGTCATAGCTTTGTATTTATTGTTAAAACAGAAAACAGATAATAGTTTTGCCCGAACCATAACCTTTACTTGACAAACTTTTCAAAGGATAAACAATCTATATACATCATACTCTGCAAGAGTCATTACGTAAGCAGAATACAGTCGAAGTTAAATGTTTCTTTAAACTTATTTAATATTTTATTCTGAATCCGCAATAGATAAATATTAATAAAACTATTACACTGTACTTGAAATATACGTACCTGATATACGTGGTACATGTTTAGGAATAGAGAGCTACCTACAGTTGCATTGAAAAATGATACAATGGATTTACATAAAAATTTATAATTATTTTTCTTTAAATAAAAGTACACTTAAATAAAACCGACTAAATGTTTCATACAGTTTTATAAAATGCATACGCCGTCATGAATGGTAAACATGTGCACCCGGTTATTCATCAATTGGTTCCTTCTAGCTTTTCCTGCATGTGTTATTCATGTTTATACAGTTGGTATGATAATATGCTGATTGGTTTTGACTATGAATGTATGTTGTGTACATGTTCATACAGTTCATTTATATTTTGCCATTTCAACTGTCCATGCGTAGCATACATGTTCATTAAGTTAATAGCTATAATGTCAAAACTGACTTTGTGACTGTCAATGCATGTTTATATATATATGTCCATACAGTAAATGTATGTTCAATCCGACTCACTTGTTAACAAATATTTGTGTCCATACAGTTATGTACTGTATTTAGGCAGCTGTTCCAAATCTGCAAGTTGTATTTACATATGATGATACATGTATATCATTGCTATTGTAATTATATTCAATAATTTGTCAAAGACTACAGTGGTCAGAACGTAACAGTTGTCAACATTTGCGTATATCGTGCGTGTAACGTGCGTATAACGTGTGTGCGCTCATCTCGTATTTTGTCCGTCGTATATCGTGTATTATATCATATCATTCATCGTGCAACGTTCACTATACACGATATAAGATACACGATTCCCGGTGCACGATAGGCCTATACGATATACGATTCGATGTTTTATTCAGTCGTCAATTGTTATACAAAGCGTGTACATCTCCGCAAAAAAAGTGCTGACTTCACATTGTATCATTTTGTATTCGCCAGTGAAATATGGGCAATAATGATTTCTTCCAGGACAGGTGGAAGACAAATAAAACCCCTAATCCGAAATTTAATTATATTTCATGGTCGGAAAGGACATAATTTTCATCCGACATTTAAACTATTGCTGTCACAGCGATATTTTAAATGCACTAGACAAGGTCTAAGGAAATTCATTAGGAATTATAACAGGAAAGGGGACATCAACTATTTTAGAAGGTAAGCTATTGAATATTTATTTAGTAAATAAACATAATATGACGAATCGGCGAATCAACGATAGTTTAACAAATGAGTTAATGTCCGAGCAAAAATTAATGAAAAACATTGTACAGTACCTTATTTAAATTGCATTGTGTTTAAGATAATCCATGTGATCGTTATAAAAATAATCGCCACTCGAATCCCATATAAACTATAAAAATTATTGAAAAGATAATTATGTCGGCTGTCGAAAACACAAATGGACATTGTCTTTTATGTAGTGGTGCTTTAAAGATAGGCGTTGACAGCAATTAACTTCCGCCCTTTTTCTCGCACCTCGAGATCAATATTGAAATTCAAATTTGACACTTACTGCAATTTATTGCGTACCTAGGTAAACAATGGACATTTGTAACTTTCCGAAGTCTTTTTGGTATTGTATAAGTGCGAAGCCTGTAATTAATTGGTCTTATTCTTTTGGTCACATTAAACTGTATAAGGTCAACAAATTCTGAAAGAGTATCAAAACAAACATATTTGGTGGAAAATAAAATAAAAATTTAAGTAACCTGTAACAAGTCAAAAGTAATCGTGTAACGTGTACTCCGTCTATCGTGTAGCGCGCAGCGTGCGCTTCGTATATCGTTCATATCGCGTATCGCTCAGATTCGTGTACCGTGTATTTACCGTACGTGTAACGTGCGTGTATCGTGCGTACATAGTGCGTGTATCGTGCGCTCCGTGTGACAACTGTTACGTTTCGACTACTGCACCATAGACAAATATCATATGTTGTCTGTATATAGCAAAATATATGTACTGTTGATGCCCGATATGCGACTTTAAAATCTATTTCTGGGTTATCTAACGTTTAAACAACATTTAAATGTAAAGCTGCTTGACGTTTAAGTAATTTAACGCACTTCCCACCAGATCCAGCAATTTATAAATGGTGGTTATTTAAACTTTTCTACTGTTTTATTACAAAAGTGCATTATCTGTTTACCAAATCCTTTACTTATATATGCCAGCAGATAACCAAAGACGAGTACCGTTTACCTTTCATTGATCAAATATTTGTTATACTTGCTGATGTGGTTCTACTTTTCATAATGACCCCTAAGAAACGCAAGGTAACAACAAAAACAACAATATCTAAAACCTAAGGCTAAACGGAACAGATTTGCTTCACAAACTTTAATAAATTAATAAGTGAAACAAACAGACAATCAATAGTAACAAACAAGAGACGAAATGTACAAGCCGAAGAAAAAAGTCAGGAACGAAGCCTAGCTGATGTACTGTCAGAGGCCATTCAGATAAAACCAAACACAAGAAAGGCGATTACAAAAACACTTGAACCCAAGCAGGGTAATGCTAAAATTAATAAGAATGCAAAAATGTATATTTAGGCCGACTCTGACGATGACTTTGATGTCGTCCTAGAAATTTCTTTTTCAGAATAATAACACATCATCAGAACAGGGATTTTTTCTCATCAAAAAAAGTGTCGCTTAATTAAAAGAAAATAAAAGGTCAGAGATATATGCCAACCTCTGAAAATTGTACTATGGCAAGGATACCTCCCTATTCGAGAAAACCATACACACGCCAAAAACTACAACAATCATACTTGTACAAAAACCCACTCAAAAGGTCATTACTAATATTTTGGTTTGGTCTAGGGCATTTCAGTTATAAGCATTAGTAAGTATTCATACATGTACATCATGGCCCAACACACGGACATGTGATTACTTTAAATCCAGAACGTTTAAAGTCGCGTTACCAGACCTATCTTGGTGTTATGTACATGTAGAAACATACTTGTACTGTATGATGCAAGTTCCCAAGCAGTCCTATTAGTCCTGTCAATCTGTAATATGACCTCAAACTAATTGCAACAGAAATGTTTTTGTGCTGACAAGTTTAGTATTATGTAACATTAAATATATAAAAAGTCTAGAAAAATCTATGCACGGGAAAGCATAAAAATATAAATTAAACATATTTTTTTCGCGTTAATCGTTTTGACTGATCCGGCTTACCATATAATGTACAAAGCGTTATCTCCACACTGAAGAGCGTCTGCAGAAAACGAAAGTATAACAACAACAAAGATAAGCAATGTAAAATCCCCGGAGAAGGTAAGTTTGTGTACTAAACACATGGCGAAGATAATATTTTAACTAAATAAACGCAGTTCTTTATCCGAAAACTATGACAAACAAATAATAAACAAACAACCCTTTTTGGAGGGGCCGAAACAGATGACTAAACAAAAAAAAAAAAAAAATTTTAAAAAAAATAAAAAAAAAAAAAAAAAATAAAATAAAAAAAAAAAACTTAAAAATGATAGTTTACTGAAATATGGATTTGACAAACTGAAACCATTTGGTCTATGCAGACGGATATAGCCGCCAAATAAGGAACAATGGCGGGAATCAAAAGTTTTATGTACGGGAGGCACTCCAATAAAATTTAATGAAAAAGTTCGTGGTGGTTTCTACCGAGCAGTTCTAATTTCTAAATGAAATTGACAAACATTTACGCAATTATTGTACATTATTCTACAAAGTATTACCCATAACCATGTTAGAATGATGTACGAGATTTTTTAACTAGGGCATATCGGTATTCTTTTGGATGTTCAGCGAATTATCGCATCCAGCCTGGAATCTAAAAATATACACAAACAAAAATTAAAAAATGACTTCCATATTATAAAACAAAAATTTTTTTTTTATTTTCAAAAAATATTTTTTTTAAAAAACTTTTTTAAAAAATTTTTTTTTTTTAATTGAATGCTGCTCCAAAACAAAGTATTTTGTGTAGAGTTCATTGTTCTTGGCTCACTGCTTAACCCATACCTTGACACACGAGGGTTTGACTGTTTCGAAGAATTGAATCTTTATGAACATCTTTGTGAGAAATATAGATGTGCCTTAACAATACAATGTTTTTTTTCTATTTCCGAAGTAAGAACTATTCTCAATCTAATGCTGTTCTACCTAAAGTTTTGAATTAAATATAATTTTACTCTCATAATCTGTAGTTTATCGCTGCAAGTTTCGTCTCTAGTTACATGTAGCCTAAAATGCACGACGACTATATTCTAGACGCTTTATGATCGCGCCGACGATGGAGTATTAGTGACTGTGGATGGGGGCTTTGTTTTCTTTCGGGCTGGGGGGGGAAAATTTACCAAATTTTACATTTCTTTTCATAATCATGTATTTCTTTGTCTGACTTGTGAACAAGTGTTTTATATGATAACTCATAGTTGAAATAAAAAAAAAAAAATGACCAATTTTTTAATCCAATATATATTTGAATTATCAAGCGAAACTATGACTGTCACTTAGTATGTGAGGTCAATGTCAAAGATAAATCCTGCTTAAAACGTGAACATTGTTACAGCTTTAAAAACTAGAATAGTAGTTGGAATGGAATACCAAGGTCAGCAAGTGCCAAAGTTGAAATCTATATATAAAACTATAAAAGGTTTAATTTCATTTCTCTAGCTTTAAAGACAAGAAAGCAGCTCTGTGTAACAATAAATACTCAAGGCTGCATACTGCTACACACCAAATATCTAAACTTACAGGTTACGGTCCGTTAATTCGAAGAACCTTCATCTTGCGGACAATGTTTTAAAATGCTTGACATTTGCTATTGTTGTAGATCGTTTGTTAGCTAAATCTGTTTTCGGAAGTCATCTAACATATTTCTTCAGTAGCACGAGAAACCGGTTGGTTGAGGTGACATTTCATAAAGACCTGGTAACTAGTTTGTGAGTTATAAAATATGTGCAATAAAAATGTCTGAAAGTAGGACCGTAACCAGTAGGCTGCTTGACAAGATTTCCAAAATTGTGTTCAGTTATATAAGTTATGTAAAACACAAAAAAAAAAGGGTCATTTTCCAAAAATTAACTTTGGGGGGCTTTTTTTTTTTTTCAGTTACAGTAAACAAAAAAATGGGTTTCCTTTTTTTGGGGTTTTTTTTTTTTTTTTTTTTTTGATGCAGAACTGACATAGTCTGTATAAAACTTCAAAGTAGTGGGGGATATCTCAAAGGCTTAAAGAACTCAGCAAACGTGCTTCAAATCTTCAATGTAGAAAAACAAAGTCAGTAACTTGTCAAGCATTTACTAAAAGAACAAAAATAATTTAACTCTCTGCTAGCAACAAATACGGCATCAGATATGGGTAATCTAAGAGTTTTTCAGTGATAAATGTGTTAGTATGTTAACAATATTATCTAGAAGATGCTTTTTAAAACAAGAGGCCCAAAAGGGCCAGTATTGCTCTACTGGTTTGACTGGACTGTTCTGAGTAAGTTTAATAATTTTTAGACAATCCTCTCACTGTAAGCCCATCTTCAAAAACATTGTAATCATCACGTATTTCATTGTTGCCAGCCATAGAAATGCATGTTACATATGATCTGCAGTATATGACACTGGATGTACTTGAATATAATGACTGTTTGCCATATATACTATCAAGTATTCCACTATTTTGTTCATTAACTGAAAACGTTTTTCTTTTATTTGTCTCAAACAATTCAACTGTATCGCAATCCGCTGTCATTCACTGTTAAGTGACAATTCTGACTCATTTACACTTTGAGATTTTGTTTGCAGATACAGGTGGCACTGAGAGGGATACATTCCATACGCTTTCAAATAATCATTGTATGAACACGGATTGTCATTTGTATCTGTGAATTGTGACACTTCTTCACCTGATGGATTAATGAGACACACTGTCATACTCTCTAACTTTCCAAAATAACTGCTCCAATCTTTTAAAAAAACATTTCTTGGCCTGCTCAATAATTTCAATAACTGTTATATCTTCACCAGCTTTTGCATGATATAGTTCTTGTTCCGCCACCCTTGGCAGTAGTTACACCCCGGAATGCATTTCTACTGTAATGTTGATATCCAACATATACTTTTGTATTCAGCCCGTTTACTCCTGCCGCGGCGACTTCTAGTGTAATAAGGTGCACTGCCCTATAAATAAATAGCAAAACAGTTTGCAGTTAAACATTTCAATATTCTGCTTATTCTAAGTACCACAAATACAAATTGGACTATTCAGACAATAATCCACTATGCAATCAATATGTGTCTTGCCTGTTTTGGCTTTTGCAAGTAATGGCTTATTACTTACACAATTTATGCCATTTTACTTAATATTTATTACTTAAAATTTATGACATAATATCTATAACTTAATACTTATAACTTAATATTTATAACTAGTTATTTTATAACTTATTATTTAAAATTTATCACTTAATATTTATAACTTAAAACTTAATACTTATTACTTAATATTTATAACTTTATTATTTATAACTTTATTACTTAAAATTTATTACTTAATATTTATAACTTATTACTTAAAATTTATAACCTAATATTGATAACTTATTATTTATAACTTATTACTTAAAATTTATTACTTAATATTTATAACTTATTATTTATAACTTATTACTTAAAATTTATTACTTAATATTTATAAATTATTATTTATAACTTATAACTTAATACTTATTACTTAAAATTGGTTATTTATGAATAATTACTTTCAACATGATCTGACACTGTTGAAAAGATTTTTAAGCTTAGATTATCCTCTTATTACAGCTATCCATAATAAGTACAATTTTTATTTTTGTGTTGTGTATGGGGGCCTACCAAAAGATCAGCTAAACAATTTATTTGACACTTATTCCCACGGCAAGATGCTTTTCCATAAATGAGGTCTACAGAGTGTAAACAAGATAAAATCGAGCAGGTTTTCCCATAACGTGGCTAAAATTTGGTCCAGTTAAGCCCATAATTGAACTTGGCCATAACAATACAAATAGCGTTGTATAAGTTTGGTCACAATTGATCAAGAAATGAGGCCTTCAGAGTAAACACGGTAAAATTAGGCGTTTTTCCTTTGATGCGGCTCAAGTTTTGGTCAATTAATAATTATGCTTGATCATTTGATCAATTAACATTAATTTGGTTGCCATTGATAAATAGTTCATGTCATTTGGATTAAACAAAGTAAGATATGTGCAGAATTTCCCATGACGGGGCTAAAGTTTTGGTCACATTCAGCCCAAATTTTGAGCAGGAGATTGTACCAATACACATTATTAATTATTTTTCCAATTGATCAATAATTGAGGCCCACTGAGTGTAAACAAGGTAAATCAAACAGGCTTTCCCATGAAGCTCAAACGGTTTTATCAAGTAAGTTGATAAAAAAAAATTTTTTAAATTTTTTAACCAAGTTCAATATTAATTTTTCCTCAGGGGGGGGGGGGGGGGTTTTTTTTTTTTTTTTTTTTTTATTTTTTTTTTTTTCCAAAAAAATTTAGTTTCTCATGATGACATTGAATAGTTATAAAATTGAAATTCAACATCGAAAGTGGCTGAACTCTATTAAGAATTAAAAAAATCCCCCATTTTTTTTAAAAAAAATGTTTTTTACACGTGTGTTTTAAAGGCATCCATATAGCAAACGTTAGTGTTCTAGAAGGACTTACCAACGGACATAAAACGATCCCTATGTTTTGCCTTTTTTTGAAAGGGAATACAAAAAGGGGATATATGTGTTTTAAGGAATAAACTTTCCAACATACTCTTAATCCTTATTCTTTTGAACTCTCATATTAGACAGGAGGGCTATGACTGCTATGGATCACTCAAATGTGAGTACTGGTTATCATCCAGAAAAAAAAGAGTTTCAGAATGAAAAATAAGACATACTGCATCGAATGTGGCAATACTTTCCAAAACGGAAGTAGGTTTTCCAGTTATCAAATATATTTGTAATTTTCCAGAATTCTCCCAGAGAGAGGATGTAAATAGTGACTATATATGTAAGCATGCCTATTTTGAATTATAGTGGAATGATGTGCAACATTTATCTCTGACAGTTTACAACATGTAGGACAGAAAGGCCACACAGGCCAATCTAATAAAATTCAAAAACATTCCCTCGTTTTTCTGTAGCAGTATTTCAAACAGGGAAGTGCTCCATGCGTATTGTAAAGTTTTAGAAGACAGATTCAGTATACGAAACCGTTTGATGGAAATCCCAAGGCTGATTTTCTTTAGTTTTACATCGTCTTCCATACCTTATCACTCTTTCTTGGACACAAAATATTAACCTGTATTTACTCACATAGATAACATAGATGCTCGTTCTCAATAGCCCAAGATTGATACTGTAAGTTATGATAAGTTTGATTTAAAACGTGCAACTTTCCATACGGATTTTGCTGTTAAATTTGTCAATGTAAGAACAAAGACTTTTACATGTAGGAAGGCAACATGATGTTGATACTACCTATACTGTAATTGAGTTATGTACTATTTTGAACACCGAAACATAAATCATTAATCAGTTTTAAGTTCAAGAGGAGAAAGATCAGTAAGCCATGGTGGAATAATGACCTGTTATGTCTATGGAATGTACTTTGTGTGGCAGAAAGGAACTGTTTGAAATGAAATTCTCCATCTTTTGAAAAGCACCTTAAAGACGATCGCTACAGTTTCATAATGTTTTCAGCATTGAGAATTTTTATGAAATTTGATTTGTTGCTAAGGTATACCTGATAAGTATGATTACGTAATAAAAAAAGTTATGAAGCCAGCCTTATTTATGAAGTATATACCCTTAAAAGAAAAGCGGTTAAATTGACCCCTACCTCATATTTATCAATACTAAAAATCCAAATTTGGAAATTGTTTTATTTCAAATGTTACGCAATAATTTATTGATCCTGAATCAATATGAATAAAAAATAATTTCAATGTTCAATTTCTAAATTCACTGCAGAAAAATAAATCAAACATAAATTTATAGAAAATAATTTAAATATGATAGGTTACCAGCCTGAGGGCATGAAAATATTTTTTTTTTACCAGCCGTACTTTCAAAACTACTTTTTTGGGGGGAAGGGGGACATCTTGGAAGGCAATTTGGCTTTCTAATGCCACCATTTAAGCTAATTTGTCGTCGTTTTTGTAAACTTCAAACTAAATATTTTTAATGAATTAGTTAGCTCAGAGTAACCATACCAATTAATACATACACTATTTACAGTACACGGAGTTTCGTATATCAAGTAGGTAAACAATGCGGAATTAAAAAAGAGGCAATGTACATAGAATAGTGATTATCTAACTTCGATATCAATACATTAGAACTGACGAAAAACACCAAAAATATTTAACGTAAATATTCGCCAGTTCATAACAACTAAACGGGGAATAAGAGTAGTTAAATTTCCTATCAATGACCGAACGGAAGTTACCATAACTCCGCCACCATGGTTCTGGGGGAAAACAAGCAGATTAATTATCATAAACATTTTATTCACATTAGACATTCTATAGTAATATTAATGTTTCACTCTGTCTGAATTGCATAGCAAACTTAACCTATGTAAGCGAATTCATAAAAAAAAGTAATACTTTCTCTATAGCGAAAGTGTAAATAAAACATAGATATCATAACCCTTTGGTAGCTGTGTATCAGCCGGAACAATTTTTGCAGTTATATCTAAGAATATGTTATCATATTATGTTCCAGCGGTAATAGTAATGACTGGATTACAAATTTTATTCTCAGTGGCATAAAACCGATTAATTATTGACTCTTACAAAGTAGAGATATTATAGCGTGTACGCATTGCAATGGCATACACAATCTTCGAACATTTTTCACTTAATATAAAATTGTGTTGTAAGCGTAAAAGTAAGCTATTCTGCAAAGCGTGTTTAGTCCTTGCTACAATTACTATACCTCTACATACACTATTTTTCAATGTTCAGTTAGAAGGGAACTTGGATAATGTGTATCATAATGTAAGTACAACGGGAAGTAATCTGACATGCAAAATGTACTTGTAATGTAATGTGAAGTTTTACAATTCTGCTTAGCATTTTCCTGGCGACAGTAAGCGCCAATTTATTACAATGTATGTAATTGCTTTTTAAATAGTTGCATCAAATAATAGATAAGTATACCTAATACCACCCCGGGTATTCGACTACTACGAACGCAGATGGGTACTACTTAGGTAGGCTGGAAAATACCTAAAGCCTTGGGTTGTTTTATTTGCGAAATGTTTCCGTTCAATATGAGTTTCATACATTTATATTAAGCAATGCTAAATCGTTTAGCTGAAAAATGACCGACGTGTTGTTATGATTGAGGAAATCAGACAAGAAATTGCAAATTTTCGGATTTATCACAGAATTTTAAGACATTTATTAATTGAAAGAGGCCAATCATAATCGTAAAGATACATAGCACAATGTTTTTGCTACAACTGATACAGCAGCTGCAGCTGACACTTAAGCAAGCATGGGGTTCTCTTTTAGGATACTTATGACGGCAGATAGAAATATTAACATAAGTTATATGATGGGAATACTATTGATGATTTTGGTGTTTAGTCTAAATAAGATTTTACTTTGTAAAATGAATTACCATCTTATCAATAAAGCGCTTTAGTACTGGGTATATAGTTTTATATATTGTATATTTCAAGGGTTTACGTGTTGTCTGCCTTCTACAAATTCATTCACGGGTATTTGAGGTTTAAGAAACAGTAAATCCAGATACAATAGTCAAATTCTTTACGAAAAGTCCCTTCGGTTTGTGCATGGAAACGGTACATAACACTGATACACGGACTGATATCCTTTTTCTATGAGTTGAACAATTACTGTGTAACGGGGAAAACTATGAACCTTTTCTGATATAGTCGCCCCTATATTAGGATTATTGATTACTAAGCATGTGTGTAAGTAACAGCAACGCCTACCTTAACTTTTCAATAAGCGTTTCTATATAACTGTCCCAGTTTCAAATTCAAATTTAAATCGTTTATTATGATTCAGGCCTCCAGCCTATACAAATAAACATTTTATGCATCTATACATTGTATCATAATGGACACAGTGGTTACAAATATCAGTATGCATTCAATACAGATAGATGAATAACATATCAAGAAAAAATGCAAGAAAAATAACCATATGTTTAATAATTACAGATAGGGCATATAAAGTTATGATTTACTATATACATCGTAGACATTCTTTCTCCTTTACCATGTATCTTGTCGAAACAAAAAGCAAGAAAGACATGACGAGGAGAGTAATACCAAAACAATACTGATCAATAAAAAGGATCATAATTATACTCGTAAAATACAGGAGCATAGTATATGTACATGTACATTGCAAAGTCTTTAATTAATTGATCAATTGCTGTTGGCATCAGTATATTGAATATGTTTAAAGTAGGATTTTCATAAAACTTTCTTGTAATAGAAGTTTCTCGAAGGTTACAATAAAGGGGGCGAATCAGCACTAAATGCTGTTCATTCTCAGTTTGATTAGAAAAATTATAACAAAACCTCTGTTCTATAGGAATTCCGAAATGACTGCCCTTTTCGATCATTAGCGAATGTGATGTTGTTCGTAAAGAAGCGAAAGAAAATCTAAATTTCTTTATATCAAGGTATCTCTCACATTTAAGAATGTATTTGAAATTTGTGTATGAAATTAATTTTGCGTCTGTCTTACACTCGTTTGACCATTCCTGAAAATGCTGATCTTTTATGTTTTGTTCTAGTTGAAATAAAAAAAACGTTTGATTTGCCACACCTTGGTTTTCCCATTCATAATCAAAACCATTCCTATATAAATGAAGTCAAACCTTTGAAACCCAAGTAGTATGCTATTGACTGTCATAATATTTTAACATTTGGTAACATTTTTTAACATATCTAAAATCTGGAATTGTTAACATTTTCAGCCAATATTTTATACATCTCTTGGAGGAAAGTATCTTCCTAGAGTGTCTTCCACAATCTCCTGTTACAGCTGCATTGCACGATTTTAATGGAGCTGATATAAACCTTTTACATGCATATACATGCACTTTTTCGATATCATACATATAATCTAACCCCCATAATTCAAATCCATATAACAAAATAGGTGCTATTTTTGTACCAATAATTAAAAAAAACACATCTTTTGACATTGGCATTTAGTGATTTAATGATGATAATAAAGACACTAGGACTATTTTGGCTTTATTAGCAACATTTTCTGCCATTTAATACGTAGAAAGTTTGTTACTAAATAACAATCCAACGTAGCAAAACCCATTAACAGTTTGTACTTGGTCACCATTATACACCCATTTCTCATGTCGAGACAAGAGTCAACCGTTTTCAAAAAACAAAATCTTAGTTTTCTGAATATTGACTGCTACTTTCCATTCATTACAATAATTAGATAGGATATTTGATTGTTGTTGTAATCCATTAACAGTATCTGCTGTTAAAGCTACATCGTCAGCAAAAAGCAATATTAAGACTATCTGGTGTCAGCTGTATACCAGAAATGGTACTATTTGCTAAAACAGTATATAATTCGTTTATAAACAAAGAGAAAAGAATCTGACTTAAATTACATCCCTCACACAATCATATAGGGCAATCAAATACATCACTATAGGCCGAGTTACTACGGACGCGAGCTGTAACTAAGTAATAGATACTCTTAATAGATTGCAACAAACATCCATTAACACCATTTGTTACAAGTACAATAAATAATTTTGATCTAACGACACTATCAACAGCTTTTTTAAAGTCAACAAAAGCCACATACAACTTTCTACGTTTTTTTACATAGATGTTTATGGGCCATAAAATATAAAATAAAACCGTTATCAATTGTAGAATATCCTGCACAAGAACCACCTTGAGACTCTGTAATTTTATCAAATGCAATAGAAAAAAATGTAAGGCGTTTATTTAGAATATTTACGTAAACCTTACCTAAGATTTTCAATAATACTATACCCCTATAGTTGTTAGGATTATTTATAGGTCCCTTTTTATGCACAGGAACTAGTACACTAAGAGACCACTTTTCGGGGGAACTAAACGCGTCCGTTAAAAATAGAAATCCCATAAGCTTTACAAAAATCAAGCAAATCCCGACCAGGCTTATTAAAACATTTATAACATGAACTCCTGTTTGAAGTGATTGTATCATTTAAAATTGCATTGTATTCTTTAAACAACTGTACATTATTTTCAGATAAAATCAAATCATCTAGATCAGCTGCGTTAAAATCGCCGCAGAACAACAAATTAAATTCATGCTAGAGTCTGTGATCATACTTTCACTTTCTAGGCCCTGTATACTAGATTCAGTCTCGTTTTCATAAAATGGGGCACCTACAGGTGGAAAGTAAATACATCCATACAGCAAGTTTTTACCACATCCAATTACATGTATTTGCTTTTCAATTTGTAGAATAACACCGTATTTAAAATTGGGACTTACTTGTTTCACATAGTCAGCCAAACAATATCGTATCAGGACAATAAACCCACCCATGTTTCTACCACCCTTCTTTGACCTTTTATCTGAAGTAATAAATGAAACATGTTTCTGTGAAACCAATTATATCAAACTGATTTTCATAGTTAATAAATGAGATGTAATCCAGTTTATAGTTATACCTTCAATGTTCCATTCTACAAATGATATAATGTAGCCACCATTGTTAGGTATAGAACCTTGGCCTGATCCCTATTTAACATTGATCGCTGAATCAGTCAAATCTACCACTGTATTGAATCTACAGTTGAAACTCGGATTCATATCGGTGTAACTTTTGTCCATATTCTCAGTCAGAGTACGGTTACCCCGCATAAAGACACGTGTTCCTATGCCATCATTAGTGTATCTGTCCTTTCTTGAATCGGGTAAAACAACCAATCGACCTCCTTTAAAGTTAAATTTTTTACCTGTTGCCTTCAAATCATTCATGACAGTGTGTTGTTTTATAGTTAAATCATTCGATACACGAATTCCATTATCATCCAACGTATCGCGGCCACTGAATATTTTAAGTTTGGTGTTGAAGTCCGTCAGCATAACAAGTACCATTCTAGGCTGATCAGTATCGTTGTTACCATATCTTTTAGCAAACAGTATAGTTTCGTGATCAATTAAATCATCAGGACAAGCAACATTAAAAACTTTAATTTTCACAGTATATTTTAAGAACTATTCTGACTCATTTTGTTGCTCAGGTAAACCAACTATTCGAAGATAATTTTTCCGCTCTTTATTTTTAAACTTCTTTCCCTTTTTTGTTATAAACCTAGCTTAAATTGCTCTCAACGTTTACAATTCGGACTTCACAGTTTTGTTCCTAAGTCGACCTCGCTTATAAATTGCATTGAAGCTCAGATTGAACGTTTACGAATTTGGACTTCACAGACAAAATTGTTTTTGTGTGTGTGTGTGTGTGTTTGTGTGTGTGTGTGTGTGTGTGTGTTTGTATGTATATTTTTTTTTGTGTGTGTGGGTGGGGGGGGGGGGGGGGGGGGGGGGGGGGGGGGGGGGGGGGGGGGGGGGGGGGGGGGGGGGGGGGGGGTGTGTGTGTTTGTCTGTGTTGTATCTGTGTTTAACGTATTGTGTGTGTTGGTGGTATGCACCTCTTCGGGGGCTCGTTTGGGAGGCCGTTTGACGTAGCATTCTGTTTGATATTATTTTGTTTTTGTGTTTCAATCCGCCACAAAATGAGCCAATTCTCACCCTATAAACATATATGTCCACTCCCATTTTACAATAAAGTAAGTAGTTAACTTATGAGCTTCTTTATGATGTGTAAATAACAAACGTCTGTCTTACACAGTTTGTTTTAAATTGGATGCATAAGCTTGGCCGAGGGCAGTAGCCCTCCTCATTCTTCGAACAGTCGAGCTAAAAATGTATTCATGATGTTTTGCATGATCGTTATATGGAGATATTTGTGTTCGGGGATTATCTTTAGTAACGTTGTCTCTTACATGTTTCTACAATTTTCATATGAATTGTAAATACTCGTACACGTATACGATAGGTACAGAAATTGGTGATTTTAACGCACCAGCGATGTAGCGTCGTTTCTGATTGGTTACCTTGATTGGATTTGCAACAATTGAATAACGTATACAATGTATACAGTCGCATGAATTGGACGATTAGTAATGATCGCAAATATTTTTAACGGCAACGGCTTAAGCCGGATCTGTTAAAACTGTTTGCGACCAATAAAACAAAACATACCGTAGCAAATGTCAAAATCACTAAATAGTTAACACCTTTTTCTAACGCACAATGTGTTTAAATACGATAATTAAAACGCCTTTGATTTTTGCAACTATGTCGCCATTAAAATAGTTGAGACCATTTAACACCGTATATACAGTCGCAAATGTCAAAATTACGAAACATTTAACCATATTTTAACTAGTTATCAGTGTACGGGAAACTTGACACTGATATTAAAACTTCGTTGTAGGAGACTTACATACCCCATGATCAAATTATTCTCAAAACGAGAGGTTATGTTTCACGAAAAAAAAAAAACAACACCATTTAGCAATATAGAATTGAAAGTGCATATCACTTAACAGTAGTTTGGTAGATTTCTGACAAGTGATAAAGAATAAGTAGCACAAGCATAATAAAATTCGAGACATCAATAGACAAAACTCCCCTAAATCCATTGAACTATAACATGCAGGCGAAATGTACAACTACGCTCGATACTGATCACTCAGGTAAAGTTTGGTGATGTTCAAATCAATGGTATAGGAGAATTAATATAGACATTATGAAATATGACTAATCAAGGGCAATAACTTCCTTTAAAATCAATGAAGCGGAACATGCCGACGACAATGGCACTGTTATTTTCGATAAGGCTTGGTGGAAAAGCGGCCAGTGGACAAATATTAAAACATCATTAAAATTGACGAATCATGGGCCATAACTCCTCTGAAAATTCCTGAACCGGATATGCCGACGATATGCATATCTAAGCTTTGCATTGATTACTTCTATTAGGTTTGGGGAAAATCCGCTTAATGGTATTGGAGAATCAAATCATCATAAAATTGTATGAATCAAGGGCGGTTAATCCACTGAAAATCACGAAATCGGAACATGCCGATGATATGCACAACTACGCTTGGCAATGATCACTTATGTGAAGTGTGGTGTAAACCCGCTGCGTAGTAGCAGAGAAGTTGCATGGACAAACTTTATGACAGACAGAGAGACAGAGAGATATCACTATTCACTATGCTGATAAATATTTATAATCAGTTTATACATGCACGATCATTCAGCATAGACTTAACAACTGCAACATTGAATGTAATAATAGTTTAAGACCAATATTTATGCTTATTGGAAAACAACTATTTACGCATACTACTTGTTATTCACTGGCCTTTATACGTATTCTCTTTTCTTGTTAATCTGCGTTCGTACGCATCTCATACGGTCGAAAGATGTATCCGATTATCCTCACCAACCTCTATAGTTCTGCTTATATCAAAACGATACCACTAATTCCAAAGTCTATTGCTGTTTGTATTGATACCTTATACATTTTTTGTATACATGTCTTTAGTCATTGACATATCGTGCTATTATAGGCAAAAAGATGTAATATGTGGCAACATAACTGTAGCTTTTTCAATACTTTAAGGTAATACTATAATGAAAAAGGTGTCAGTAGATCATAGAACATATTAACACATGTTTAGTTTGAATAAAGTGTTACATATATCAAGCGAAAAGTCAGCGCAAAAAAGAGAAATAATAGCAATTGGTTATCCCAGCTCACCTGTCAAAACATTCATCGTAGTACCCATCTACGTTCGTAGAAGTCAAATACCCGGAATAAATACGAGTTATGGCGCTTAGCTAGCAGATATAAGTTGATTTTGATAACTTGGTATTGAGGTCAGGTCATGTATACATATTTAGATACTGTAAGTATTGAAAACAGGGGAAATAAATTTTTAATGTGTGTGTTGCTCGATACGTGTTTATGACAGAAGTACATCGCAAAATATATTTCCATGACTTGTGTACACTGTATCACAATACAATATAAAAAGTAACAATACAAAAAGTAGATATCAAAATGTCAAACTTTAGCCTCTCAGACTAAAAAAATGTTTTATAGGTACCTTGTCTACATATTTTCATTTATGGACACTTTTTTATGTTACATCACATGATTGTTGCCTAAAGCATATGTTTCTCCTAAGGTGAAACTGCCAAGACTCCGGACTGTTTCAGGTGTAGAGACAGATGCAGGTACAAGGGAATATAGGTACCAAACCCTACCTCGGTTTATAGCACAGATACAAGACAATTTTTGGGCCGGAAACACTGAAAAGCGTTTCTTAAATTCCCAGTATCCCGGCCGGCATTCGAACTTTGGATGTCCGGATTGGTAGACCACTGCGCAACCAACTGTTTTTATTTCTGATTTAGCAAAGTTCAGATTCTATCACCTGTCTTATATCAATATTTTGTCTTAGAAAATCGAGAAAATGGTGAAAGTGCCATTCACTCATATTTAAAATATACATTTGTTGATTAAATTACTATAAAAAATAAAACATTTATTTTGGAAAATGCTTTCGGTAGATTAGCTTCCACTTATGCATTGAAGGATTTGAATTGACGTGGAATTCCTGTTGGGAGAACGTATCATGCGCAAAAACAAAGCCTTGATGTATAGCATTGGAACGTCAGGTTCCGTTAATTGTTCGTTTTGTCCTCGTGTGTTTGCTTTGTATGCTTGTGTGTGTTGGTAGTGTATGTTGTGTGTGTGTGTGTGTGTGTGTGTGTGTGTGTGTGTGTGTGTGTGTTGTGTGTGTGTGTGTTGGTGGTGTGCACTTCTGGGTGCTGTGGGGCTCGTTTTGGGAGGCTGCGTTTTTGGTACGTGGCTTCCCTGTTTGATATTATTTTTGTTTTTTGCTTCACCTGTATGTTGTGTTCAGATACACCCAAATGATTTTCGAAACGCTCCAATCCGACATATTTGTTCAGCGAAGCATCAGTCGTTGGTGCCAAACGGGACAAAGATGTACAAGGCCCGATAGGCATACATCAAATATATTCACGGCTCGATAAACCAATTTAAAAGCAATTATTTAGTTGCGGTATTCTATTACAAGTTATTACAGGCAGGTTAAATAACTTTCACAAGTATCGAACTAGATTTAGAGATTATGTAAAGACGTTAGTTACATAACAGACTAGTGCACGTTTGATTCGTTCAACAGACGTAAAATTAATCAACATTTTATTTTTGTTACATACCGAATGACCAAGGAAATCCACAGATGTATGCAAGCAAACAGTAGCAGAAACCCTCTGGAACGGTTTAGAATTTTATGGTTCAACATTCCTCGTTTCTTACAACTGCGAGAAAATGCGATGTACAGCGGGTTTGACGAGTGTACCAACAGTAATTGCATGTTAACATATATTGAATCTGACGCTTCGAAGTCCTCTGTGATAATATTTAGTAACACTTTGTTACCAAACGAATTACCGTTTCAACGTCCAACTGACCAGATTTGGATACTTTATAAACATAGAACAATAGATAAAGAAACAGAAATATCTGCAATGTGGAACAAAAGGAATGTTTTTAACTGGTCAATATCTTATAATAGACGTTCTGATATATATTTGCCATATGGTAACATAATACAAAATGAAGACACCAGCGCTAAAAACATTTATGAAATCGCTAAAAATAAAACTAAAATGGCTCTTATTGTGTTGTCCCGCTGTAATACACCATCAAGGAGGCTTGTGTACCTCAACAGATTAAATAAATACATCGATGTAGACATTCTTGGACATTGTGGTACACATTGGACATGCGGAAAGATGTACCAACATGACAGATGCTTTGATATAATAAACCAATATAGATTCTATTTAGCTTTCGAAGATTCTTTTTGTGATGGATATTTTACAGAGAAGGTGTTTGAAAATTTTAACTATGATACTATTCTAATAACAAGAGGAGGCCTTAATGGTCAAATCAAACAAATACTACCGGAAGGAACATTTATATCAGCGGATGACTTTCAAAATCCAAAAGAACTTGGGAAGTTCCTTAACACAATGACATTTGAATCTTACCTTAATATGTTAAAAAAGAAATCTTATTTCATATCCGAAACTTATACACTGATGTTTCGCAATGCCATGTGCGACCTATGCTATAGGTTGAACAATATAGATGATTTTAAAGACATAGATTACGAGAAGAATTTGCCGGCAAATATCTCCACCAGAACTTGCTACCCTCCAACAGATTTAGAGTAAAAAATGTATCATTGTCTCAGAAATTTTCAGATACACTTTTATTTGTAACAGAGGCAAAACATAAGACAAAGTTAAACAATTCGGAACTTAATTCTTGCAATTTGCAAGTTTGCCGTGTACATTTAATTGTGGATGACTTGTATGAACAACCAGGTAACTGTCTACCTCATGCAAGTTTTATTGACAAATTACTCCCACCCTGATATTCATCTCTCATTTTATTTAAAAGATGAGAAGCTGTTTTTGCGTTCTTTTAACAAATTTTAATTTGACATTTCAAAATCTATAGGGGGTAATCTTCTGTCTGATACAAATGTCCATATAAAACGGATAACTTTGGTCACATTAAATCTTTCAAAAACCATGGAAAACCTTTATCTTAGATTTTGTTAGTGACATTAATACAATGGATGTCATTCACTGAGGTTACTGTTTCTATAGTGTTTTGTTTCAGTTTCCTTTCTTCGATATATTGGTAAACCAGTCCTACCACTTGCTTGGTACAAGCCATATCATGTTCAAAGTAGCCGAAATCATGTACTGTTATTTGCTCCCTCATTACGTTTGTCCGAAAATAAAATATTTCTTTTCTAAACTATTCCTTAAATAGTTATAAGTAAGTTCAAACTTCAAATAACATTCACGACTAAAACGACTCCAGTCACAATATCCCCTTCTCAAACGTCATTGAGTGAATTTTACCGAAAAGACATGATTAATGAGAGCCGACTGCCCTAACACACTCTAATCATTTATTTCTTTTTCCCTCATTTGTTAGGGGAATGGTCAGGTAGAGAAAACAAGATGCTTTAAACAGTATTATTTGAAAGTGTCTCTAATACCACATGACTTTCGCGGTATACACTTTAATCATTATTGTTATTGTTATCCTTTAACCTCGGTAAAAAGGTTAGCTGGAGATTACAAAACCTCATTCTTCGGTAGCTACCCTAGAAGTGCCATATATTTATTTATTTTAAATCTTTTTCGTTTGTACTGGATAATCCTTATGACCAACGCTCCCTTAGTTATTTTAGGTTTCGGGGGAAAGTGCAAGATACAGAACTCATCCCGTTCCAGAGACACCCCCGGTTCTTTAACATGTCAGGTGTAGAGCGCCGATACATGGGACCTCGGTCTTTAGGTGTCATCTAAAATACCTTAAGTTATGTTTGTGGAGGAGCAGGGGATCGAACTTGCAAATTCCTGGATTACAAGTCCTCTGCCTTACCACTGGACCACTGATTCGCTCCTTTGCCAGATATTTCCCGAACAAACTTTATAAAACCCTGTGCCGTGTTCTACCCCAAAGAAGGTGAACTTACCTAAACTCTGTAAAGATACCGTAATTACACGTTCTGGAAGTAAACACATTATTTGTACTCACACAGTACAGTGATTAAGAACGAAGAAATCACAATTTTAAAGATGTTCTGTTATGTAACGAATAAGTTTAATATAATAATACATTAAAGAAAAGAAGAGAAGACAATGACTTAGAACGACAGCTCTAACTTACCCTATTTTAAATTATCTTCCTCTATCCTAAGGCACTATATTTCTCCGGAACATAGCTCCAAAACAGATAGTGATGCGGGCTATGTAGAGGGAGTGTATAAGAACAAAAACCCATAGGATTAGTAACAATGGTTTGCTTTATTTATAAAATGTATCCATTATTACAGTATGACGAAGTTACGATTGTCGTGAATGCAGCTCCAGAACTGTTTTACTGACTTGTTTTGACTTCCATTTAAAGAAAGCATCTAAAGAAATGATACACCTACGAACTATTACTTATGAGGGAGGCTTCTCACTTTGAGCTGGATTGACTGAAGTACGAGTGGAAACAGTGTCTTTGTCCGTGGGCACTTTTTCTACTCCAGCTAGGGTTTCGAGCGACGACCCTCTGTTCCAGTATCGCGATAAACTCTTAGTTATTGAGGTCCAAAGAGGCAACACCAAAACGGAAAATTTTAGGATAAAGCAGTTATCGCCGAAACTGTTTTACAGCATCACACTGACAAATGCATTTCTTAGCGAACATTGTCCACTGGACAGATTATTTAGTCCTGCATGGGCATCTGTAAAGGAAACAGTCGCAAACCACGATTGTTTTAAAATTTCCGTAAAGGAAATGACATAAGTAGTCATTTAGATCAAAAGTCACTTGCTGGATATTGTGCTGAGTTTGTAGGGGCTGCCAAGATATGAAAAATGCAGGTTTATATTGTGTTAGTCTTGTCAACACAGCACTGTGTTACTCAGTATTTTAAACTGTAGCATTTAAAAGCTGTAGTAAAACAACTAAACAGACAGTACTGCCCACATGTTTCATTGGCTCTTTAATATCATGTCACCATAGTTGAAGATGTAAATCTTAAAAATTTAGAAAAAGAGTTTATGCAAATAGACTATTTCACTTATATAAGAGCTAAGACAATTGAAAAGTTTCGTACATTTTGTAAGTGATTCGTTAATCGTAGTACATGTTCTGTAAGTAGACTCCTTTAATAAATACAGTATTAAAGTCGACGACTCTGACTTTATACTTTCGAATTCAAGTATCACTTTGGTAAAATATCGTAGTACAGTAGCCTAAAGTCGTGAAAGGAAAAATTTCACGAACAAGTACTGCCTGTAAAGATAGGAATTGAATGTAGTTACAAGGAACAGTGCCCCCAATTAATGTTTATTATTCACTCAGACAATACTTATGTAACTGCCGTGAAGGGGTTTTATTGAAACGCTCTTGTGAATGTGTGAACACTTATTCTACAGTGAAAATAAATATTTACATAAATGAAGAGCAAATACTTTTTACATCATTTATTTAATGAACTCTATACATAAATACTCCAAAATTCTCAAGCGGCAACAAAATATAAAAAAATGTTTATAACCCCTACATTACAATGTATAAAAAGTAAAGAAAGTGGAAGTTATACCGTCTTTGTAAGTACGTGGACAATTTGACAAATACATGAAATGCACTAAATGCTCGTTACGTGTACTGACAACTTGCGAATACACAGCGTGGGTAAGCGGTCTGTTACACTTACAACAATTGAACTCAAGTAATTATTACTTTGATAACTGCATGTTTATATCTTATCTTATTACAAACTTTACAACGAATATGTATATACATGTACAATATACATTTAAGATTTCTCATGTTGATAGTAGCACCTTGCACTATTCAGTCACTCTGTGCTAAGTTTTTGTTCGATTTATTCAGACATTGTACCCTACGTCGACCAAGGTAGTAAGATAAAAATCTTGTTAGGTTATAGTCTGCCTGTTGGTTAAAAAAAGTCTGAATGATCCAAAAATTACTCAGAATTCAAAGGGCACATACTGGTATGAGACCAGTTTCCGACAAAAAATCGAGGTTTTCTGTATATTATTTTGAAAACGTGTCTTGTAAACAGAATTCATCTACACATGTACAAACGTAAGTTTATCCCCTTTTCAATGATGTAAACAAGACCAGTATCTTTTGCGCATGCGTACCAAAATTGGGGCTCCAAAGGATAGCCTAATTAATGTTAATTAGTAAAGGTACAGTACCAGTTTCCGACATTATTTTATCTTGAACAGTTTTGGAATCATAAATGATTTATATCTGCAAGAACTTTTATTTCCTAAAGTGTAAATTCCTTACCCTGCTTTTCCGACGCTCGTAACGAGTGTCTGTCTATTATCCGTTCCTTGCCGTTCCATTTCGTACATCACTGTATTATCATTTCACAACACTTGGACTGTGCTATGTTTTGCAAGCAATGTTTGTTTATCAGCACACTTTGATTTAATTAAAGTAAATTGATATCAGGTTTTATGAAAAATAAGTATTTCAGAGGAGTTCTAGAAGTTTGTCTGTTTTTCCGGTGCCAAGGCGGGAAACTGCCATTTAGATCGTGCACACTAAGCGGTTATCTCCCGCGCATGCGCATTTCCCTCACATGTTGAGATATAAACAAATTTAGTGACAGAGATAAAATGTAGAATTTCTTTGAAAATGTTTATCTTTAGAAAATGAAATTTTGTTTGCTGCTTGATAGGATGATAATGTTCAAAATTATATGGTAATCCCATTCTGAAGAGTTACGCTAAAGCTATGATAACAAGTAGTCGGAAACTGGTACGATTCGGAAACTGGTCTCATGCCAGTACAAGACACAAATTCAATACTGTAAAGAGAATTGTAGTAGTACATCAGTAAATTATATATGTCTTCGGTGACGACGATACACGCAACAACTTTAAAAACGCACCAGTCATATTTTGATGATTATTACACTGAATATGATAAAATATTTTCATGAAATTTGAAACAAATAATAATCAATTTCATAGACATCATTTGAAGAAATTTCATTTTAATAGATAACAATTTACGTATTTTACGACACTTAAAATGTCACTAGGTGAAAACAGTGAGTTCACAAAAATCAATATCGCGTGTATAACCCATTAGCTGCAAGACATGCTGTGCACCGACGCCTCATAGACAACACAACTTTAGCAAAGCAATGCTGTCAGATATGTTGCCATTCTTCTAAGAGGGCACGGCGAAGTTGAGGTACTGTGGCAGGTGGTGGAGTACGAGCTCTCGCGCGACGACAAAGCTCATCCCAGACATGTTCAATTGGAGCCATGTCTGAGAAGAGCGAAGGCCAATCCAATCAAGCTATGTTATTCGGTTGCAGATAATGTGCTGACAAAATGTGAGTGCAAACTGTTGGAATAGTTAGGTTACCTTGTATAATGATGATATTTACTGTTTCATCTTACATTTGACGGGTTTTAACCGAAATATTGAAATTCAAATAGTGGTGCGTTTTGTAAGGTGTTGAGTGTATATGTATACGTATAAAGAAGAAGAAATACAGTGCATAAACGCTTATTGAATAAGGTAGAGACAGTGAAACCTATGAAGAAATCCAAGAATATCCGAACTAACATATATAAAATGCTGGCGCATGATCGGAACAGAGGGTAAAAACCCCACTCAGTCTGTCTTTTAGGCAGATCGTGTGTCACGATTAGAGGAATCCACATGGAAGATATATCATAAAAGGCAATAATCATTTCCAGGACTATGGTATAGTAAATATAGGTGTGGTCTATTCATATTTGCAGCTACGGCTCATACTTGCGGGGTCCACTCGAAAGTTACATTACACTAAATAAGTTTTAAGAGTAAGCTGAAGGTTAAAATGATTGCTCCAGTCTGATGCCTGGGATGGTTTGAATCCAGATACGATGCGAAAATTCCGAGAAAGACACCAATGTCTTACATAGAGTATGAGACAAAGAGTTTTGATTGAGTATTGACCTTTCTTTATACTCATATTTGCATAGTTCTCTTATTCCTACTTTAAATTGGATGTGTTAATTTCATTCATAAGTTAATTTCATGCAATTGCAGTTCCACACCAAGTCATTTTAATAATCAATTGTACTAAATCATAAGCAAGCAAGATGAATTATTTTTATTATTGCATTTTTTGGACTTATCGAAACTACTGGGATGAAGGAAAATGTAACGTTTTATCGTTTTAAGTTTTCTATCCGGAAGGTCACAAGCCAGGCCGCAGCACAAAGCTCTCGAAACACAATACACGGGCTGTCGCAGACAAGCCTGACCACAGTGCAAAGCGCTCGATACAAGTTAGACGGACTTTCACAGTCAAGCCAGACTGCAGGACAGAGGGCTCGGTACATGTTACCCTGACTGAAGCAGATAAGTCAGGCCGCACAGCAGAGCGCTCGACACATAATACCCGGACGGTAGTAGACAAGTCAGGCATCAGCGCAAAGCGCTTGATAAACAATACCCGGACTGTCACAGAAAAACTAGGCCGCTGCACAGAGCGCTCGATACACTTTCCACAGGCTGTCACATACAAGCCTGGCCACAGTGCAGAGCGCTCGATTCACGTTACGCGGACTGTCACAGACAAGCCAGGCCACAGTGCCCAGCGCTCGGTACATGTTACCCGGACTGTCACAGACAACCAAGGATACTTGGCAGAGTGCTCAAAACACTTGATACGGATAGTCACAGTCAAACCAGGTCGTGGTTTAGAGAGCTTGAAACATTTTCGCGAACCGTCACATACAGGCCTGACAAGCGCAGAGTTATGGAAACACGCTGCAAGGACTTTCACAGACAAGCCAGGCCACTGTTCAGAGCGTTCCATACACGTTACCTGAGCTGTGACAGATATCCATGCCATGGTTCAGAGCGTTCCATACACGTTTACTGAGCTGTAAGGCATCATTTCCATACATCAAATGTCTTGTACAAGACATTAACGTTATGTCAAAGTTATGTCTTGTACAATGAATGTTTCTACACAAGATCTAGCAAGAATTGCTTTGACAATTAATCACACAATAGCGGGAATATGTCATTAGCACATATAATACTGTCTAAAGCATGCAGACGAGTTTCTGATTTTTAAAAAAGAAATGAAATTAATGGATTATGTTTTAAAAGAAATGCATTAAGTGTTCTTATTGAGAAAAATCTTTAATTGAATGACCAATACATATTAAAATGGCTTTTAAATTTCATCTTAAAAACTCTCTTATTTGTTTAGTGTGATAGTACTTTGCACTTGTATCATATATATGTTCCTTTTCATGCCCCCGAAGGGTGGCATATTAAAATCGCACCGTCCGTCTGTCCGTCAGTCTGTCCGTTCGTCTGTGCGTCCCCACTTACAAATTCGTGTCCGGACTGTAACTCTGTTATGAATTGAAGGATTTTAAAATAACTTGGCACAAATGTCTAGCACATCAAGCGGATGTGTCGCTCAAAACCCCCCCCCCCCCAAAAAAAAAAAAAAACAAATATAAATTTAAAAAAAAAAATATCCCCTTAAAAAAAAAAATTTTTTTACCCCAAAAAAAAAATTTAATCTTTTTAAAAATTTGCCTGTTAGTATTTCATGACCCAAGTCCCTACCTCAAAGGTCAAGGTCACACTTAGTGTTTAATGTAATGGAAAACTGTATGCATGGAAGGATTTTAAAATTACATAGCACATTTATTGAGCACATGGAGAGGACACAGACTGTGAGGCACCTCTATCGGGGGCAATCGTCACTTGTGAGGGACAGCTCTTGTTTTGGTATAAATTGATCAGTTGATCAACTTTGTCCTTTGACCAAGCCATTGTGTACAAAAGTTTTAAAAATGTACCTGAATTACCTCTCGCACATCTGTTTTCCCCATTAAAAATTTCAAATCAGTAATTTGACAGCCAAGAAATTGTGAAAAAATTGAACAGGCTCTATTCGCATGCAAAAAAATATCAAACATTATCTGTCAACAGTCTGTTATCATTTTCGTTGTTTAGAGCAAACAAGATTAAGTTCTATTCCGTAAGCTTGATTCACGGTTTACGAATATTTTATGTTATTTTTGTTCAGCGGAGAATCCGAGTCTATAACAAGCATTTACCGGTGCAAATTTGATACGCTCAGCACCAAATCAAACCAAATGTTTTTTTTCAGGGGTGAAAAAATACTACACGCGCGTACGAAACAGAGAAATAGTTTATTTTTATCGACATTAAAATTTGACCTTTGAATGCAATGTCAATACGTTATTCTCATGTGATTTTGCGAAAGTAGCTTCCTGTATTCTTGGTCTTTGTAACTTTAGTTTATTTTCGTATTCGATGAAACGCATTTAACTGAGATATGTAAACCAATCAATTTTCTACGTTACTGGAAAATTGCAATATTAGGATTCGTTTACATACAACAAGTTTCTTGTACAAGACATTTAAGATAAGTCAAAGTTATGACTTGTACAAGAAATTGTTCAACACAAAATCTAGCAAGAATTGATTTGACAATTAATCACAAAATAGCGGGAAGATGTCACCAGCACATAATATTGTCTTTAGCATGCTGACGAGTTTTTGAATTTTTTAAGAAAATATGAAATTATTTGATTACGTTTTAAAAGAAATGCATTAAGTGTTCTTATCGAGAAAAATCTTTAATTGAATGACCAATAAATAGCTTTTAAATTTCATCTTAAAAACTCTCCTTTTTGTTCAGTGTGATAGTACTTTGCACTTGTATCATATAGATGTTCTTTTTATTGATATTAATTGATCAGTTGATCAACTTTTTCGTTTGACCAAGCCATTGTGTACAAAATTCAAAAAAATGTACCTGAATTACCTCTGCCACATCTGTTTTCCCCATTAACATTAAATACTTCTTATCAGTATTTTGACAGCCAAGAAATTGTGAAAAAATAGAACAGGCTCTATTCTCATGCAAGACAATTATCGCATATTATGTCACATAAATTCTGACAAAAGTTGCTCAAATGTGGGTGTTTACATATGAAAACTTTTTGTACAAGGCATAAATAGCACTTATCTTAATGTCTTGTACAAAAAAACGTGACCTAGCTTGTCTGTGACAGCTCAGGTAACGTGTATGGAGCGCTCTGAACTTTGGCCAAAATTCAGAGCGCTCCATACACGTTTCCTGAGCTGTCACAGACAAGTCATGCCATTGTTCAGAGCGCTCTATACACGTTACCTGAGCTGAAACAGACCAGCCAGGTCACGGTTCAGAGCGCTCCATACACGTTACCTGAGCTGAAGCAGACAAGCTAGGTCACGGTTCAGAGCGCTCCATGCACGTTACCTGAGCTGTAACAGACAAGCCATGCCATGGTTCAGAGCACACGAACCACCTTACCTGCACTGTCACTGATAAGCCAGGCCGTGGTTCTGAGCGCTCGATACATGTCACATGATATACTTTTGCCAGACTTATCATATCCTGATATGTTGCGATACGTATTGTTATATATTTAAAGTAATACTTACACAAGTGGCTGTGTTTCCTATAAAAAACATTATAAGGTTGTATATTATTTTGATAAAATACAGTACTGTTATTATATATAGATATATTATACAATGATGTACTGCTACAAGTTGAATATAGTTCGGGATAGTTTTCAAAGCATATCATTGAAAATGACGTGTAAGCCAACATTTTATCGTTAAAAAAAGAAAATGTCGTTCGAATGAAAACAATTAAATTACTCGTGCTGCGCACTCATCATTTTTAAAGTAACTACGTATTTGAACAACTCCTCACTGTATTTCATTTAAGAACAGATACAGGAACACATCTATTACTTCTTAAATAAAATATACTTTGCAGTTTTTTCACTTTCCTTGGAAAAGTCATTAAAATGTATATCTCAACCTTTTGAGATCGAATAATATACCGCCAGTTATTAGTGTCGTCACAGAAAAAGTACTCAGCTAAAAATAACTGCAGCTTCTTATTTACTTAAAAATAGCACAGTACGGGGTGTTACCATACCCGTATGTATCGCATCTCAAGATAAGTACAATATACCTGTCTTATCGCGCACACCTACTAACTACAGATGAACTCAACCCCAAAGGGAGATGGGCATTGTCGCAATTGGAAGTTTTTTAAATATCTTGCCTTACTTGCCAAGGCATACATCTTCCTTAATTTGGCATTCAAATGATCAAAACCATGACTCTTGTATACTATTACTGCTCCATAGCAGCTCTACAATTTAGCTAAAACTAAAATTAAGGCAAAATAATTACTTTTAACTCGGATTTAATCTCAAGGCACTTAAACGAAGGTTGTGGTAAGGAAGCCGGACACGGATTAAGATATTTTTGGTCTAGGCAGCCGGTACCGTATCTTATATTGAGTTACAAAGGGTCATTCTTGAATACATATAATTATGAGAGTTTCACTAATATCAGATTAATTGTATTTCTTTAAAGGCCACACTAGTACTTAAGTGCGACCAACGTTGTTAAAAAGCTTGCGTCACTCATTAGTTATAATAACTTGCCCAAATAAACCATTTATCAAGTTTATATGAAATGTGGTACCTCGACTTTCCTCGCTGGTCTCTAAATGCATCTTTTATTTTATTTATTTATATTTATTCTTATAGAGAGTATCTTTAAAAGCATAAAACAGGTTACTACTATATTGATTCTTGAATAAGAATACTTCACAACATGAAAAAAAAACTGATCGAGTTGATTGTTTACTACAGGAGTATATTGCAAAAATCGGATAGTTAATTAACCAATGACACCAGGAGAGTCAAAAGTGATTAGCGAATCAGCAAGTCACTACTGGCAGCAAGTTCGGTCACCTACTGTGGATAGCGTACATTCTTTTACTTAGTTTTTGGTTTTTATTATAGTTTTGTGAAAAAGAAATTGCCAAAATAATCTGAAAGTAAGTATTTGTTTGTTATTTGTAAGTTTATGTGAAATGTATACGTTTAAAAGTTTTATGAGAACATTATTTTTAATAATAGTTTTTTTATAACTGATTAAAAGTGTGATAATTAGAATTGTTGAAAATACTTATTAATAATAAAAGAAGCAAGTGTAGATCATGATTTGCATGATTAGCTACTATTTTCTCGGACAGATGTTTGGTGCACTACTATTCCTGATCATGGTTAACTAGCCAATTACGTTCCGATCGTCTATTTTTGTGTGTTTGGGTTTTTTATGTATGAGTTAGGTTGTCCTAAATGTAGTTATCCGGTTATCTTCTATAACACATCTATAATGGTTCGAAAGTTGTTTTGCGAAAGTAAGATGTGTTTTTTTTTTAAGATTGACAGTGTTGAATGTATTACTTGACCTGACCTTCTTTGAAGCTCGTTTCTGTTGGGTTTGTTATTTGTAGTTTGATTTGTTTATTCACTATCCGTTTTTTTGACATAGCTCAGCTTTATACCGGACTTGTCACGTGGTTTGTATTTATAGAAATAAATGTATACATGTGCTTTCCTATAGAGTTATGTAGTAGACAATGCGTTTTTTGCAGATTTTGTTCACAAAAAGTTTTTTTCTCAGGTTTGGTTTTGTTATACCCTTGTCCTTTGGTATTCTTAACATAACGTGGTCGTTAATAACAGCTTTTCTTTCTTCTGTTACGTATATTATATTTTTCTTCTAAAACAACAAAATGTGTTTGAAAAATGTCCCGCTAAGAAATATGTCTATTTTTTCAAGTTTTTATGATTTCTGGTGCTGTTTTCTTTCTAAAATGTACTTGATTTCTTTGTCCCATGTCTTATTTTCTTACATTCTAATCTAAACTATCTGGGGTTTTCGGAGGTATATGAGATCACTAATTGAAAACTGTTTTTGCCGATAAAGATCACCTGGGGTTAGGGTTGAGTGTCCTTGACCTTTCTGTACCGTAGCTCATTCTTCTAAACTTATACATGCATACATGCATTATAAAAATATTCTCATTACTCATAGTCATATGACAGAACACCCCTGTGTTTTAAGGGTATGAAAAGGGTCTTTTAGTGAAACGAATTTGTTTTGTGTTACTAAGAAACTATAATAGTTTGTCTATACTACTTTATGGAATAACATATTTACATTGTACACATTATGGTCTTCTCAAGATCAGGTACAGGTTTTCTGCCCCAGAGTGTTCCTGTGATTTTCCCTTACTTCTCCCCCAGTAGTACTAATTTCGAAAAACTGCTTTTACAGAAATCGTGAATCGATGGCTCAGACCGATCACTGGCTACCAACATGACCTCATTCTATCACAGAGTGGAAAATCACCATCCTTTCGCCTGGTGCCGCACTATGATCTCCACTGGGGGAGGGGCTGGATTCAACTTTGATCTCGTATGTGTCAAACTGGTATCTTACTTTGCCGGATTCCCACCGACAGCAAAAGGTAAATGTTACGTTGGAGGCCCATGACAGGGCAACACACCCCGTATTGATCTTTCGACACACATTGTGTGTTTCATATTACTACTAGACTTGCTATATTAACCCTTATTCATTGTGATTATATCTTAATTGTGTGTGTATCGGACTATTTAATGTATTCCATAGACCATAACCATGCAGAGTTCGAACCTCGTTTTCCCCCGTTGCGAGTTTCAGTTGGAGTCCTACATTTAGGTCGATCTAAGCGTCCGTCATCTGCAGTATATATTAACATGCTTGTGACTAGTGATATGGGTGTATGTGTTCATGTGTGCGCCAAACAGTAAGTTGTTAATAGGAACATTTCTTTATCCTATCATTATATCCTATATTGCTGATGTATTCGAATACGGTCAAACGAATTGCTTGTGATATTTCATTTTGCGGGGCTAATAGAGATTTTCCGTAACAATTATTTGATTTAACTTTAGAAGTTTCGTTTCAAATATTGTTCTTTCGTCAGATAAGTGCGGACAGTGAAACATTAAATGACTAAAGTTTTAAGTTTCATTACGGTATTGGCAGCTTAAATATCCTTATGCCGGTCATCTTTCAAAAAATTACTTTTGAACTTAAATATTGTGTACATCGTGTCCACTTTTTTGTCATGATGGTACGTTTGTTATTTGTTTGGCGGTTTCACATTAATTAATATGTTATGTATTGAGCTTAATCGGAATTGTACCGGAAGTGCTGTCATGTTTGGCAGTGTCGTCTGCTAGTTCATTTCCGTTTATGCATATATGACTAGGTACCCATATTAATTAATTCGCCCCCTATATGCTTTATAGTTGTGACTGTCTTTAATATACTGTAAATCATTTCTTGTCTTTGAGATTGACTTGACTTCATTGCTAATAGAGAACTTAGACCTTTGAGAACTTATCTCTAATAATGACTGCTTTTGGAATATAGTTTTCTTTGCAATATGTTCATGCATTACCTATCGCTGCTAACTCACATGGAAATATAGAAGTTTGATGGTTAAGCTTCAGACTTTTGTTATGTAGAATTGTGCCGTCGTCTGCTATAACTACTATGCCCGCTCCTGCTATTTGTTTGGACGGGTCTTTACTACCATCTGCACAAATTTAAGTAAAGTCTCTAAAGTGCTAAATAATATTTAAAATTGCATTAAATTTGTTTTGTTTTTCATTATCTTCTGCTTTGTTAAGTTATTCTCAGGCATTTGCAATGTTAATAAGTTGTTCGTAGCACGGTGTTTGAATCTGGGTTTCGACTAGGCCGTATTCTGTAACTATGTCATAATGCTTTGTGATTATGGTCTCCCTTTTGGTCTTGTAAAGAAGATGCTGTGTGGTCACATATTTCGTCATTAATTGGTGTATTTTGGCCAAGTCTGGAGCTTCTGGCCCAGTATTTTCAATGTTTGAAGTTCTCTCTGCAGAGGCAATGGTATTATAGCGGTCTCGGTATGAGAGGGAGGGTGTGGGTGTGCCACGGACATCCTATAGTGGTTTTTAGTGCTCTTTTGTGTAATCTTTGAACTTTTTGTAGTTGAGATTCTTTAGCGGAGGCATACAGTATGCTGTCATAGTTTATTTTGCTTAAGATGAGGGCCTTATAGATATTTAGAAGGCAATTTTTGTCTATGGCCAAATATTTCCCTTTTACTGCTCTTATAATGTTTAAGTCTCTAAGACATATTTTCGACATGTATTCTATGTGCATTTTCCAATATAAAGTTTTGTAAAAATACATCCCTAGAAAGTTTGCATGTTCGTCATAAGCGTTCAGTGAATATGAATAACTAGAAACCGGTATTACTGAACTGATACCTTGTAAATGTGTCTACATTCGATCGTAATTAATAGTGAGAACTAAAGATAATCACTAAAGATCGTTTGATTCCAACTGAAAACAGAGTGATGACTGGTATGAACAGATTATTCGAAGTATGTCTGTTTTCAAATGCATGGACGTAACTTTTCAAACTACACAGGTTGGTATCCGTCCTATTTGATGAAAGATAAATTATTATTAAACGGTAAGGTATCACTAAAGCTGTAATCATTTTGCCAGTATGGTAAGGCAACAGACAGGTAAGTATCATTTTCGTCACATTACCAAAGCTTCCAGGTACATGCGTCCCGCATGGTATCATTGAACATGGTTGAAAAAACCTGCTTGAAAAACGATTAAAACATTTCAATATGAAATCAAGATTAAGTTTTACCTCTTTCGAGTAATAATCACGTAATCGTTTCGTTGTTGTCTGTTTCTTTTCCTAGCAGTGTTACAAAATAAAATAAATTTTCGGTCTCAAAACTCTGTCTTTGTCAAAAAGTTGACAGACGGGCATCCATTTCAATATAAAGATAGTGACAGCAATGTTTCATCGTTATTGTAAAGTTTGGATTATTGTGTTAATTGCTAGTCTTTTCCTATAAAAGTAAGAGCATTGTTTCTTATATTGGGTTTTCGTGTCATGTATTTTCATTAAATTCGGTTCAGGAATAAGAAAGTTAAATGTTCGTATAATCATATTTCTGGTTGTTGTATAACAATTTTACTGAAACCACTATGACGGACCTAAATTTATTTAACTTGTTGATCGACATAAATTGTGTTCGTACATTTCATGTCTGCACGGAGGTTATAATTTCTCCGTGAATTTATAGGCAGGCGGGAAGATTTATTATTTAGTAGAGAGTTTCTGTTCAGTAAAAGATGTTTGTTAGCTATTTTGTTTCATATCACGATTTCGGTTTCGTAAATTTCAAGTAGCTAAATCTGTTGTAAGTTCATCGAGGATGCAGGGCATTAGTTTTGTTTTAAATCTCTCTCAAATGCCATTGTATGATCTGTTTTGGTAATCATTGATTATCTTGTCTAATGTCAATATTGTACATAGTGAATGTAAGCTGCAGTTTGAATCAGTTAACTCAGTTTAATTGTGTATTTCATTTCATTTTACTTTCAATCTTAATAATAATACAAGTTGTTATTGTTAATGAACGTATGAAGTGACGTATTACACTATTTAATATAGCACGTTTTATTACACGTTTATTGTTTTGTAACTTTCAAAAAATATGGTGTACACAAAGAGTCGTCTTTGAACACATATTCATACATATTTGTACGCACGGTTATGGGAACCCACAAAAGTATGGTGTACCCGTCGAACCAGTTTATGTCCTATACGTTTTATGTGCCATAGTATTTACCATATGTTAAACCTTTTAGTTTTCTCCCTCGGATGATACACTGCCCATATTGGCTGAGACGTGTAAAGCCTCCAGTTGATGACTTTTCTTGGGGAGACCGACATGTTACGTCGTAAAACTACGAGATTCACCCGCATGTATTGATTCCCAAGCACAGGGTTGTCCACGTGGTGCTAACTTTACACAGGAAACACCTTAGGTGCAGTCGACATAATTATACTTTGGGCTGATTTTCTTGAAGTATACTGAAATACCTACTAAATCCAGTTGTCTACACACTGGTTGTGGGGCAAACGTACGTAACGCGCTTTTTCCCTACGTTACCTATATGCGATATAAATATATACACACATAATTCCCCTGACAGAGAAAAATTGATGTAGAGATGATGAACATTAAAATGATTTTGGGAGTTTACGTACCAGTGTTTAACAATGAAATTATGTACTGCACATATACAATTAGGTAAATGCGTAATGATCTTGTTTTAATGTATCAAATTAAGGACTAAAAGGTTGAACAATATTCTTTTTTAAGATGCCAGAAGTATGTCTTTTATGTTTACAATTAATCTGTGTTGAAAACACAGTTGTGCCCTCACTTACAAGTCCACCACTAGTCAGTTATGTGGCAAAATGTAAATGACAATGACATTGAATTTCATTTCAAGTCCAACATTATTCGATTACCAATCTAAATAACTGGTTGTAAAGTCATCATATAATAAAATGTATCACCTCAATGTGTTTTTAAAAATATAAAAAATAGAAAATTGTTAGAAAGTTATTATGAAACAAAGCTCAAAGTGTTGTAGGGTTTGGATCGTCACTAATAACCGAGTGATTTAAAACATCAGTAGAAGTGTATGGCATTCATGCGTTTTAAATAAAGCATCGTAACGTTTTGATACTCAAATAATTGGAGTGTTTGAGCGTCCAGATAATTTGCATAACTAAAAGGTGTCGTTAACTTAGTCTTGACTGTAAAAAGTAGATATTTGGGTTAATTAAAAGTTTAAAATCGTCTGATTGATACAAAATCTGATCAAATTTCGAAGGCCTGTAAAAGTCCAAAAACTTTAAAAATGTAAGTTATTTATAGTAAAATATTACCAAAAAATGATAATATCCCTTCGCTGTACATGACAAGGTACAGGTGTAAGTACAACCAGGTAAATTCGTATTCAGAGATACAGTTGACAGACGCTTATTAAATAAAAATGTACAGTAAAACCTTGGTAGAAGTCCAAAAATATCCGTATAACTAGCCGGTATATAAATTTGTTGCGCATAATTTTCCGGCAGATCGGTAGAAGAGCTAGAGGAGAGCACATCGAGAAGATGATTGAGAACCATAATTATAACCAGAACTTTGGCATAGTCAATACAGGCGAGGTTCCCACATATTTGCAGCTTCGGCTCATACTTGCAGGGTCCTCCTGAAATCTGTATTAAACTATAATTTCGGGTCGTGGTGTAATCTAATGGTTAAGATTATAGTTTCGAATATGGTTTGTGGCAAGGTTTAGACAAGGAGCGGATCGATGACAGAACTAGTAGAGAGCGCATCGAAGAGATGATTGAGACATAATTAAGCCATAATTACTTCCAGGACTTTGGCATAGTCAATGCAGGCGAAGTTCCCTCATAATTGCAGCTCCAACTCATACTTGCAGGGTATTCCTGATATCTGTATTGAACTAAAAGCTCGGGTCGTGGTGTTAGCTGATGGCTAGATTATGGTTTCGAACACTGGCTTGTGACCAGGCTGAGACAAGAGGTTCAGAGTATTGTTTCGAACATTGGCTTGTGACCAGGTTGAGACAAGGGGTTTAGAGTATAGGTTTGAGACATAGTAAGGACTTGGCTTGGAACGGTAGGACATTGTAACTTTACTTGGGAAAGAATATATTCTCGTATTTGCAGCTTCGGCTCATATTTGCAGAGTTCTCAGATCCAATAATTATATATGAAGTTTCATTCATAAGTTGATAACTGTTTCAAACAATTATTTTTAATCCATTAATTTCATATTTTCTTAAAAAATTCAAAAACTCGTCTGCATGCTAAAGACAATATTATGTGCTGATGACATCTTCCCGCTATTTTGTGATTAATTGTCAAATCAATTCTTGCTAGATCTTGTGTTGAACAATTTCTTGTACAAGTCATAACTTTGACTTATCTTTAATGTCTTGAACAAGACACTTGTTGTATATAAAAAAGAATATTGCAATTTTCCAGTAACGTAGAAGATTGATTGGTTTTCATATCTATAGTTAAATGCGTATCATCGAATACGAAAATAAACTTGAGTTACAAAGACCAAGAATACAGGAAACTTCTTTCGCAAAATCACATGAGAATAACGTATTGACATTGCATACAAAGGTCAAATTTTAATGTCGATAAAAATAAACTATTTCTCTGTTTCGTACGCGCGTGTAGTATTTTTTCACCCCTGAGAAAAACATTTGGTTTGATTTGGTGCTGAGCGTATCAAATTTGCACCGTTAAATGCTTGTTATAGACTCTGAATCTCCGCTGAACAAAAATAACATATGGTATTCGAACCGTGGATCTAGCTTACGGAAAAGAACTTAACCTTATTTGCTCTAAACAACGAACATTTTGATAACAGACTGTTGACAGACTGTAAAAATTATTGCCTAGCCTTAAACAGTTGATTCTTAATTCACTTTTTTCTTTGAACATGTTTACCTGACTGTTTGTATTTCATGTCCTTATTTAGTGCTTAGTGCTTTATCATTGCTTTGCACGTGGCACTTTCCTGTAGTCAGTCATGATTTGGTGTGCAACGAATATGTTTACTTTCACAATAAATGCGTTTCTTATAGTGTGAATGTACCTTAAAGTGATTTTACCCTTCAAAGTGACCATCATAATTTTAAGTGAAACATTAATCAGTGATTTATACTCCCTGAATAATAAACATAGCCATGATAATTATAACCCACAAATAATAATCTGTACAACAGTTTCATTCACAATAAATAGAGGAAATCTGTAAAAATCTTTTTTTGACTATCCTAGTCAAAAATGAAACAGAACCCTTTCGGTTATGTATATCTTCCTTTGTATTTGTCAATAATAGAAATAACTTGGTGAAACTTATTTCTTTAATGTTTTTAAACCATCCACTGTGTTTTGAGCATCATTCTTGACTATTAACAAATTTGACCATTTTGGAGGGTATTATAACTTTAAAGGGCCATACCATGTAATTGATGCAAAAAATATTTCACCTGCAAAACATAAATAATATAATCTTTAGAAGTATTATAAATTATACTAAAAGTTTCTGTTATGCGTTCCAGTCATTATCGATAAAATCAGTGGTTTAAATATACTGTTGTACCGTAAACCATTCAATAATCTATGTAGAGTTGTTGTTGTATAATTAATGGGTGGATGCGTTTTATTACAGAGGACCTCTATATTGATTAATTGTGGTAAAAGAGATGTACAGGCGGTAAGCTGATGTGAGGATGGACATCTGAATAACATATAAACAGGGGATTTTCTCAAAAGTACTACTGAGAAAATTTTCAGTACCATTTCAGAAGTATTTTTGTACCTGTGAAATTTACTTATAAGCTGCTTGCCCTCATTATTGTATACTCAGCCAAAAAGGAAACATCCCATACTATGTGTCTATACCTGTTGATTTTTTTTGTTCAACATTAAAATTTGTTCTTTTTACGAGTCGAGCGTTGACTAATATCGGCTATGTCAACCTCCGACTGTAATGAGCCATTGCATTGACGTTTGCAACAGCCAAATGAGCGCGTGTTACTCTAGCAACATGTGGACGTGCATTTTCTTGTTGAAAAGCAACGGTAGCATGTCTTTGCATACACGGAATGGCTTCGGGGATTAGTTTGTTATTTATTTACCCCTGCGCATTTAAATTTCTGTATTTTTGCTGAGCTTAGTAAAAAAAGGTTATTAGAACGAATCAATAAGTAAAAGGTTCCCATATAAATTCCTTTAAGTATTTCTATATTTCGAATATTTCGAAATTAAATGCGTAGCAAACGTTTTTGAAAACCGTTATGAACGATATGGTGTTGCGGTAACGTTAAAGCAAACTCGCAAATATATCCAATATATTGTTCTGAAATTGCTATGTTGAATTTCACATGTTTTATTGTCAATTTATGTCAGTTGATTCTCAGTGTCTCAAACTCGCGTACCTCGAATTTCCGTTTAAATCGAAGAAATTTTAAAGTCCCGTCAAATTTCCTTCTTTATATATGTATTTTAACTCCTTTTAAGACAACCTTTAACATACCGAGACTCCGGATGTATCGATGGGATTTTTAGGTCCCGTTAATCAAATTCAAGTGTACTGTCAACTCGTTAAGTCGAAGTGCGAAAGTCGCCGACGGATCAAAGGTGCGGCAGGTCAAAGAAAAAGAGACGTTGTCATGCCAATTCACATGTGTCGTAATGATTGTTGTTTGTTTTCCATGGAATACCGGTGACTTCGTGTAATTTATGATGAAAAATGCGGTAATTACTTTAAAGACTTAATTATTTGAGAGGTTAAATGATAATAGTGATTGGGCTTTATAAAAAAAGATGATTTATGAACAAATGTATCAGTAAAAATTTTGTTTTGTAATTACATGCTGTTCTTATGTTTCGAATATGCGAACGTTCTGACTTCCGGTTCAAGAAACGCTACTTTCACTTCCGCCCGATGCGTACTTTCGTTTTTGCTCGGGCCGATACAAGTATGTATATGTGCTTGATATCTATTATTGAATGCTTATTAGGTATAATTATGCAAAAATAAAATGTACTTAAATTTGAATTTTTGCTCCCATGTTTTAGGGAAAATTTGCAACAATGAAATAAATACAAATAGATTCTAATTGTCTGTCTTGAAAACAGGGAATTTTGAGCACTATTCGTCCATATACGTCCGTATGCGTAAAAAAAGCCAACTAAAAAGCCCCTCCTCTTACCTCGAAGTAAAAGGTCTGGTTCCTTGAAATTCGAGATAACGAGAGTCAACTGTAGTTAAAAAAATGTACAATCGACATGAACGTCAATAGTTCTGGCTTCAATAACTAAATTGGTCTTTTTATTGTGTCAGTTGACCTTATTTGTAATGAGAAATAGGAATAATAGCGTCAAAGACCTTGGGCTAGAACGTAAATAACAACTTTGAGAAACTCCCCCGTATTTATCGCTTATCCGTTATCCATCTTCACATCAGTTACTAGCGTGTACATCTCTATTATGAGGCATTTTTCGCCATAGTTTCTTCTTTCAAATTGCATTTATTTTTCATTTTACGTTCATGAATACATAATCTATCTTTCGAGAATATAATCGGCTAGATGTAGGGTATGTTCCTTTAATGTAACGGCGGACAAACTTTTAATGTAAAAGTACCTTAATATAAAATGATATGCATGTCAACTTGCTACCCCAGGAAAGGTATATCAAATTCTGATCACGTGATTGTTACTGCTGCAGTTGGTGCTGCTTGTACTACTACTTATGCTCCATCGTTTCTGCTACTGAACACTGCTGTTACTTCTACTGCTATTGTTGTTGCAACAGTAATTTATAATAACAAAAACATTTCCAAAGTCCATTCCATCCACATGTATGTTAGTCATGTATAGTCTTATTTGGGCTTTCAGGCATCAGTTTTTTTTCTTTCATTTCATCACTATCATTAAATAAAATATGAAAATGATTTAAACAGAGCAGTTATGATATCTAAAAGAAAGTGAACTGTATGCGGAATGATTACACATGTCTGCTACATATAGCTAAAGTGCGCATGATTGTTATGAGATGATTTTTAATGCATGAAGCACACGATGAGTTTAATACGGCGCACGCTATATGCGCGCATACTGCTTCTTTAGGTGATCGATTGATGGCAGTGTCGAAAAACAAAATTTAGCACATTTAAAAAAAGAATCAAATCCGTTCAGAATAACGAGTGAGAAATTGCCGAGTTCGCACAAAGTTTAGAATGTTTCGCCTTGAAAAGTATCGATTACTAGTATCTTACATGTGGCCTATGGTATGTTTATTAAAGAATTTTTAAGAAATCCGTTGAACAAAACGACACGACTTCTTACAAAAATGTGGAAATATAAAATGATTTTATGTTATGCTTGAAAACAAAAGATCATCTTGGGTGCATTCTTGAGTATTTCAACTGCGTGTATTAAATGCGAAGAAAGGAAAAAATGTGGCTCAGTTTATACGGTCGATTATATCGAGGCATTTTGCCGATATACATATGGGCCGCTCTCCAGGAAAACCGGGCTTAATGGTAAAAAAGTCGATTTTTGGGTTTTGACATTTAAGAAATAATCTATGGCTTGGAGTGCTTTATCGAAATTGAAGCATTCCTCGGAGGTGATGTGCCTGGCGGAATAATTCACGAGGGCGAAGCCCGAGTGAATTATTACGCAGGCACATTACCGACGGGAAATGCTTCAATTTCGATAAAGCACTCCAAGACATAGATTATTTCGATTCTTAGAAGCCGATTTTTTGAAAACTATCGTAACTACTACGGACCTTTTTTCAGTTCGGCGGTAATGTGTAAAACAGCATAAATAGTAGCTGTTGGAATTCGCTCCCCTATTCGGGCAACCATTCAAGATATCAAACATAACTATATTATACAAACTTATTTTAGTTTAATCATCTAATACATAAAATATAAAAAGAAATACCTGACTGACATTATGCAGAAGACGTCAGATTCAGAACCTAACAAAGCAGCCAGTCGATTTAAATGCGTACCGTTAATTTGAACTGTACAACGTTTTAACGTGGAGTAATGACGTCAGTGTGATGACGTAAACGTTTTCATTCATAGTTTTGTCTCCCGGAATCAAAACATTGTATGACTGTTAATCCTGAATGTCTTGGCCTTTTTTAAGGAACACAAGGTGAGGTAATTCTAAGGCTTACTTGACGCAATCAAAAATAATATTTAGGTTCTTAAACAAATCTTTTTCATGCGACTGATGTATTTATACTGATATTATTTCCATTTCTATATTTTATTTTTGCGCGGGAGTAAATTAGAAAAGTCGGAAGGAGCTACTTCCATGTCCGAAACTCCGCCTACTTTTCCGAGTGCTTTAATCATATTAATGCACTCGAATTGACTATAGAAATATACCGTAGGCATATAAGAATTTCTGATATTTCAGACCTTTTGGTCAAGGAAATTAAAAACCGTTTGATTATAGACCAATAAATTTTAATTTTATGAAGGTTTAAAGACACCTAGTACTACGCGCATTCTGCGTCATGACGTCGTCCGTAATGCGCCAAAAAAGATTTTCAGGACGATGACGTCAACAACTTCAGGCTAGCTTATTTTGGCTGCCAAATCACATGAAAGTGTTTATTGATCACAAATAAACATGTATGACATTAACTAACCGGTTATCTTAACAATTTATATTTCACAAGAAACATTTTCAAGTAAAACTTTTGTCTGGGGCCACCGATTCCGACCAATACTTACTAAACAGTCCGTTACTGTATTACTTATAATATACAGTGTGTTCAACTGTTCTATCGATTTACTCCAGTATTAAGAGACTGTCACCATCACATTAGAAAAATACAATTCAAATTTAATATTTCATCTCAAACATATTTACCGGGGAACGTTATCGGTGCCTAACGGGAATGTAGAATAGTTATTTTATACTGACAGTAACTGTTGTATATTTCATACGGATTAGTGTACAACTAAAGTATGTGTAAACCTCACTTCTAGCTAGCAAACAAAGAAAAGATCATATTAAATTCATGTTTATTCCCATCGCTACGAATAAAAACATGATCATGCAGAAAAATACAAGTTTGTATCAGGTATACAAAGTAAGTCAATTACGGACCACAGGAGCTGGACACGTGACATTCTGGTATGCTGGTCGCACATACGGTCTGACGACTTTATATAAATAATCCTGGCGTTCTTGACTTAGTCCATGGGCATGTATAACTTCTGGGAGTCCGTCTGCCGGAAAAACGAAATCACGTGTACGTAAGATGTCCACCGTAGTTTCACATGTATCAGAGCTTTCCTTCAAAGTAACAATTCCTGGTGCATCCGAAGACATCTTAAAGTACTGGTACTGCCTATCAAAACATAATATAAAAACGTGTCTTAAGTGCATTATGTTTTCACGAATCTAGAACGATTCTTTCTGAAACTACACTTGCAATATGTCATAAAAACAAAAGTGAGCAAACTTAAAGGGTTTGCGATGAACATTATAGTATAGTATTTTACGTAACTTTAGCGATATCTCATGTATAGACAGTACATGTAATATATCTAAAATAGTAGTAACGCATTTCATCCCGGCTTTAATATTTTAAAACTAGATTTGGTTTCATTCATTTTTTCCTCATTTCAGTCAGAAATAAAAGTAACATTTTCCATCATTTCAGTAAGAAAAATAGAAACCTATTTCAGAAAAATGCTATTTTCGACGCTGTAAAAAATCAAACTCGGCTAAAGTGGTGTATCAGCTTCATACATGTACATCTGCATATAAGCAAAACGTAAGCATTAGTTTATATAGTTTATACTAATTTATTTTAGCTCGATTGTGAAGAACGCTTGTAGCTTATAGTCACTCACGAGTCCTCTTCCTGGAAAAACCAGTACTGGTGTCATATGAGGAAGTACGGTCGTGACCCCATTGGGGCTCGAACCCACAACCTCCGGGATGAGCGGCCGAAACCTTAACCTCACACGACACACCACCGCTCCCCTCGATTTATTTATAGAATGATTTATGAAAACGTATTAACGGATACGATAATGTAAGTGTACCTTATTCCCCGAATTGGTTTAAACACCGGTCCAAGAAATGCTTTCCAATCACGCCATTGCCATGCCGGATACCGGACTGCCTCATTAGTAGCAGACGACATGTCAACAACGTGCTGTAGCTGTTCTATGGAATCGCAATCAGTGCGACGATAAAGTTTTTTCAATGAGGCAAATCCACTGTCAACCAGGCACCTTGCATGCCCTGGAACCTGCATAAGGTACTCTATTTGCCGGTGTCTTCCTGTCATGATACGCCACATAAAGTATCCAATTACGTACTGGTTTTTATTCTGACCTGAAACAGAACATCTTCAAGTCAGTTCACTTAATTAAGATTTCGAATTTTGTATCATTTACTTACAATAAGTTTCAATTGATTTCTTTTTAGAAACACGTTTTATTTGAGGATTAAATGTTTGTAAAAGTCTATGAAAACTAAAAACGTTCTTCAAAAACATGTACATGATGTTTTTCTTTCGACTGACCATTTCAATACGTTTTCAGTTATATACAGACGGGCAGTCAGTACGTGAGACCCGTCCTACGCAAGAAACTGACAACTTTCTCATTTTAACATCCCGGTTGGTAATAGGGCTCAAACTGATTAGTGTGAGGTTAAGTGATACCTTATCAACAATCTTAATCACTCGAGTACAGAGGCGGGTCAGACACATATTAATACGTGAAATATGGTAAATTATGTAAAGCATATATGCAATATTTCATTTTCGGGAAATGTTATAAATTAAATAGACCTTATAATCTCACCTGGACAATTATCTGCATGTATGGTACACGTTGTCTCACCCGAGCTGTATGTCTCCATAGCGTAGTCTATCATGGATATGACTGAATTGGGTCCGTGTGTTGCCGTGCCATCTTTCCCAATAGTTTCACTTTCGTCGATGAGAAAATTTAATTGTTTTGGAATTCCATCTATTCGGAAGCCAAAAATATGTACCTTTCTCAAAGTTATGAAGTATAATGGGCCCATCTGTCTTGCATGGTGTGGAACACAAACATTTTGGCAGAAATCAAAGGTATAATGAATGTACTGTTCCATGTTTTCATTTTGTTGAGATTCCTTCGCCAGTTTAATACAACTATTGTAAGCATCTCTTTCTTTTTGAGCTTCAATTATGTGATTTTTCATAGTTGTCGTGGATTCTAATTTTTCTTCCTCAGTGACGGAATCAACAATCGCTTTTCTCATTTTTTCACATGTCGCACAAACATCGTCTCTAGGAGAAGCTATTCTGATATGCGATAAACAGTGTGTCCAGATATTACAGAATGTTGAGTATTTAACAAAGCGACACTGAGGTACTGACTGCAAACATGTGTCAACATACTTTTCATGCATTATCTTTTTTGTTGTTTCACTGGTCAAATATATAGGCGCAATGTGATCGCGACCTCTGGGTGCAGCAGGTTGAGGAATACCGTATTCATCTGCATAATTTGAAATGTACTGCACTACTGTTTTGATGTCTTCAAATACAAGTGATTTAGATGGTTTCCTACCACTATTTCCATGAGTTCTAGACACAACACCAGATGTATTAACATGGGTCATAATGCTTTGCAGACTGTGTTTACCTATGTCAAAGACCAACATGAAAGTTTTTTTGCATACTTGTTTTCGAAGAAACATAAACTCGTGCCGAACCCTCATACGCTTCTTTCCTTTCTTGGTTTTCTCTTTGTCTGCATTGTCTACTAACGTTGCCATAATGTACATTTCTTTGTCTTGTTTTTCCATTTCACGCATATTCAGAATGTGTTTATGAATATCGGCTGTTGTAAATACAGTATGGCAAGCTCTTTGGCAACCACAGCCATCTGTCTGAAAACGTCTTACTTTGATTAAGTCCGGGTCATCTTGCGCGATTGTTGCACCCTCATACTGCAGTTCGTTCCCAGAATCATCACTGTCATCAACATTCTCCATTTCTGAATTGAAAAGATACTCTCTAGCTCTGTGATCAAGGTCTGGTACATCCAGTTCAATGTCATCATTGGTATCGCTTTCATCTTTGTCACTTGCATCACTCAACTGGGAAGCATACGGAGTAACACTTGGCGTCCGACCAAAATGCTCGGAAAACAAACTCTCCAGTTCCTGAAAATATGATATGTCTATTGTTTATATTCATACATAAGGGTTAGGGTTAGGGGTTAGGGTTAGGGTTTGGGTTTTGGGTTAGGGTTAGGGTTATTTCTATTCCCTTTAATGATCTTGTGCATGAGTGAACTGCATGAAGTGCTCGTTTTAAGACAGAAAAGCACAAAATTACTTGAAATGATTTTCTAAGAAATAACAGAAAAACATTTAACAAAAAAAATGATGGGTGTATGCTGGTTTTGAACTCACCCAAACAAATTCTTCAGTAAAACAAACAACTGGTCGTCAGCGCATTAGACCATTTGGCTACAGCGGACTTAACCTTCTTGTATTGATTTTTACTACTTGTAATTAAATTACACAAATCCATCCGATAAACTTTTATAACAAAAGGAATTTACATTTTTTATCAAATAACTATACACCTGCATTGCTATCAATTCATATTTCATGCTGTAAAGTCAAAAGTAAGTTCGTTAATCTGATTAAACGTGTACGTACAACCAAAGCTATATAGGATGAATGGGTGGGGTAAATTAAAGCTGGCAATTTAGACAGCATGTTTTTTGGTATTTTAGTTTCTTTTTCTAAAAGAACACAAAAACAGATCTACTACATGACTGTTTCGAAACTTTAAACTGCTTGAAATCTGAAACTGTAACACATATTACAACAACACAGTAAAGATTAAACAAAACAGCTTCGTGATTTTCCGCGCCAAATATTATTGTGATTAAATACATATTTTGCCCTTTCAGACAAAATGATATTAAAGATACTGCGAATAAAAAAATAAATAACTCACCTCCAATTCGTCGTCCATAATATATAATCCAAAAATCTTTTAATATAACTTAGACCAATTGTTTTTAAAATCACATGTAAATTTCCTGGTGCGATTATGACGTATTGCTGATGACGTCAACTTGAAACTGGAAAATCCCAATATCGTTCCGAATGTCAATAAGCCCGGTTTTCCTGGAGAACGGTCCATATAAAATAGGATTGAATTAGGATTTAATGCACTCCGCCACTGAATATGCACAAAAAGCAACGTACCTGTACGGGATACACTTTTGATAATGGTTAGAATAAACACTCTATATGTAGTTGTATCTGTTAGGTATGATAACTTCTATGACCTCAAATAATTTGCCAAAAAAAATAATGAATGAAATATAAATGAGAGTAAACCGGTTAAAAGTCTTTAGAGAAGCATGTAATTATCCAGATCATATTTTTGTGAAGTATACCTTTAATAGCGAAGTTTTTTAGTGTATTTATAATAAGAATGTTCAAAATATTTCAATATGCAACTAAAGAAAACTGAGAAAATGCATTAAACTGTGGATGTAACTATTGTGAGGATGACACAGAAATATCTACAAATGCTTAAACATATTTTGAATATATTTGCACCTTCAACATATGGTATTCTCAGACAAAGCTTCAAATATTCTATTGATGCTGATCGTTTATTCTTATATTTTAGTCTATGAGACTCATAAAAATACAAGATTTGTTAATTTCCGTTTCTTCCACGCTTCCAATAAATACTTCGCTTCATGCACTTTTTAAATTCATTGTTTTTATTCCCATAACATAGACTCCCACTGACTAAAACTCAGTTGGAAGGGCTGGAGTCATGACACAGTGGTTTGATAACTGTTACAGGCCACGTTTAATTGGAAGAAGCAAGCGGTTTCTAAGTATTGACTAATGTTCCTTATAAGGAACTATGGTAAGATAAACTGATTGCCCGTGGATAACAAAACTCACTACAGGTGAATTGTAGGCAGCTGTGTTAACTTAACACCAAGAATGTACACAAACGCAACACAGACAGGGAGTAAATTCCTACTGGCAGGAAAGCAGACTTGCTCGATACACTTTTCAGTAAAGGGATTGTTCACACATTTATGTCCCTACTGCCAATGAAATTTGCCTTTGACACCGAATGCAGGTAATAACTCTATTGACAACCTACTACATGGCTAGCTTACTTATTCATTGGTGAGCAACCTGTTTATAATGCGCATGCGCAGGCGCAGGAGACATCCTTCAAGAAGATTCACCTTTTCGGGGTTTTTTACTAGGCCTATGGCATTCACATTTTTTTCATTGTATTTGTAGGGACACAAATTGTGTAACAATAACTGTCACTCTTAGTGAAAATGCCCCCGGGGTGGTGATGCTTTAATATCGTTTTATTGCATTGCACCACTATTCATTGCCAAAAGTTTCAAAGGTTAGTATACGATAATTGCAGACACAACATTAACAGAAATAAAGCGAGAAACTAGAATTCGCAACTAAAGCAAAAGATGGTTATGGTTCTATTGCTCTGCCTTTCCCTTTCATGCCCTGTCTCACTGTAGTAGGGAAAATGAAAAGATTATACTTGAATGAATTTCCTTAGGAGTTAAGCTCTCGATAAGAAACTGTAAATAAGAGGATAATTTAAAACGTAGGCATGACAAGGTTATGCTTATTGTACACTGTACTTCCTTTAATTCAATGTCATTGTATGAAGTGTCAAATAATTATCTTAATACTTTCTAGATGTATGCTCTGGACAAGAACATATAAGATAGGTGGGCTATTAAAGATAAGTTAAGGGACAATTATGGTTGGTTATTGTATACTGCACTTCTGATTTGGTTTTGAGGTTCGGTGGTGATCTGGGGACTCTTCTGCGGGAGGGTGTTTCAGGACCCGGTTTTTGTGGGGATGTGGTTTGCAAACTTCGTAAGATTTTGGGTCATGGCAATTTTCCAACTGTATTTGCTAAAATTATAAAACGTTTTGTTAAAAGAGGTTACGACCCAACTGTTTTGAGACACTCCCCAGTGGTGTTTTTGCCACTGACCGTTCCAAGGCGGTGCCCCACTGTGTTCCTTTAATTGTTCGTTTTGTCCTCGTGTGTTTGCTTTGTTTGCTAGTGTGTGTTGGTAGTGTATATATGTGTGTGTACATGATTGTGTGTGTGTGTGTCGTCTGTGTGTGCGTGTGCGCGCGTGTGTGTGTGTTGGTGGTGTGCACTTCTGGGTGATGTGGGGTTCGTTTTGGGGAGGCTGCGTTTTTGGTACGTGGCATTCCCTGTTTGATATTATTATTTTTTTTTTTTTCCTATCATTGTGCTCTATCACTATACGACGTTTCATGTAAATCCCTTTAATACATTTGCAGTCATTCTGCAGACCAAAAAAAAAACAAACAAACAATAAAAGGCGATAATCAAAAATGGCAAAAGGTGTAAAAGAGGGGGATAACTAAAAGAATCGGCAACTTTGGGCTTTGGTTATAGGCCGATGCACACCCTTAAATGTCCTCTCTCATTGTGTATAATTTTAACAAATTTCAAATGTTACAAAATGGGGATAGATACAATGTATGGTTCCTCCCCTAAATGTGCTCTATCACTGCATGAAGTAATTCTCTTTAGTACTTTTAGAGTTATGGTTCAGACAAAGAACAGACGGACGGAGGTCCTAACATTTTGCAGTTGTATGGCTATTCTTTTGTTCTCAATATTATTCTTTTAAGCCACCTAAGCAATACAAACCCAAATCACATAAACGGAATGAATGACGTGAAAGAGAATTTACTGTTATCTGTTGTTGCCTAGCCACTTCAAACCCACATTATGGGTGCAGGCGGACTGTCGGACAGACGAGCACATTTCTAAAGGCCACCCACATTTCTTTGGGGTCATAATAACAATGATAATGTGATAAAGATTTACAATTTTTCTGTGTTTTAATAGTAGTCTAGAAAACACAGTGTTTCCAGTTAGCTATATATGTGTATTTTTTCGCGCATGAATTCTAATTTACGCGTAAGAAAAAAGGCAAAGACAATTATACACGCACAGAAATTCGGGGAATTATCTTAACCGTATGCAGTGTTTTTATTCAAGTGCATTGTGTGCGTAGTTCACGCGTAGATTCTAGTTTGCACGTAAGAAAAAAGATAGTTATATACGCACTGAAATTCAGGGACACATCAGAGTTTTAACGAAAATGCACCAACTTTGTCCCTAAGCATTTACAATTAATGACAAGTAAACATTCCGGCAACTGCTGTTTATTTACATAGGGCCTACACAATTGTTGTTTCTGTTTGCCCAACCGACTCTACATTTTGATAGGGGAAAGTAATTTCTTTACTTGAAACAAAAAACAAAAAACAAACAAACGGTGCTGAAATATTCATACACAAGTCCTACAGAATTGTCTTAATATTTCCTTTTTCTCTAGAATCCCTTATCGGCATGCTTAATAATTGGGGTGAAGCTACAATAACCTTGCTTGTCACATTACAGAATAACATCTTTGGATTGTTTTTAATAGGCATATCAAATTACAAGTGAGGCATACTTTTCTGGGTTCAGCTGAGGTTGTGTTGAAAGTTATTTATTCAAGATTCAATGAATTAAATAATGGTAAAGGTTCAAAATAAAACATGTATTTTGAAATGTCCATAATATAACAGAAAGTTTCACAGTGAAAATAAACTTTTGTTGTCACGAAATATGCAAAAAGTAAACTGAGCAAATATTTTTATTGTATTAGCAGAGTCCATTTTAAATACTTGATAAACCTGTATAAAATAGACAGTATACCAACATTTAATTTCTTAATACAAAAATAGACGGAAGACTAAGCTTGTTTAGTTATATTGCACCGCTATTTGTAAAGCTATAGCATTTTTGAGCCATGTTTGTGCGATTGGTCTTCAAAGTAGTGGGAATGAAGCATGACACACTCTTGTGTTATGGGCATATACTCTGTGGAATAATTTAAAAATCGGTCCATCCATATACGAGTTAAAGTCTGGACATGGAGTGTAGACGGACGGACGTACGGACGCACAGACGGACAGACAGGCGGACGTACGAACATATTATGCAGTACACATATAGTTACCCTACCTATCTTGGACCGGTTAGGGACTAATGAAACGGTTACACAAACGCATTTCTTTTCAGTTCTAACTTCGGATATACTCATTTTAAGTACATGTCTTAAACGTGCTTCATATCTTTTCTTAAATTATGATTGACTATGAATAGTAATGTCACTTTAAACCTAATTTATATTTATCATGTGTTTGAAGAAAGACATATTTGTCAGTTGCTTGTCAATAAGACAAAACTTTTGGCAGTAAAAGGCAAACCAAAACATCTGTGTAAACAGGGGGCATAGATGATTCAGCATGACAGTGCGAGTTGCACACAAGACGTTTAGTAGGAATTTCTTGAATTTTTACACTAAACTGATTTGAAAACTGAAAAAAATTCCCCTGTTGAACATTTTTATTTAAATGACGCTATTGTTTGTATTTCTATTTAAGTCATTTTCGCGATGCATTATTGAAACTTTTACAATAATTCAATCCTACATTGTTTATTTTGTGTATGAAATTCGATAACACTCTTAAAACAAATATTTTGTCACTATTGCGATCTAAACCGGTTGAGTGTAAATCTTTGAGTCAAACATGATATAACAGCATAATATGAACAATACCGAGATCGACACCCATCATACCGATTTCATTAAGGAATGTCATACTTTCAATTCTCTATTCCTCCAAAAGTTTTATTTTCTTAACTGATCCTTAATGCATATTTTGGCTCTCATATTGTTCTCCAAAATATAACTCCTCTCTACTTTGCACTTTCGTTTCTTCTTTTCGTTTTTATTAAAAAAACCACATGTATACAATAAACTCCGTATATATCGACTCCGGATATTCGTAACTTCGGATATAACGAACAGTTTTTTTGGGCCCGATTTTTTCCCTTCTTTGTTTAATGTAAAAATATACGGTTATATCGTACTCCGGTTATAAGGAAACTTCGGATATAAGGAATTGTATTTTTATAGCACACTTGTCGCTATTATTCATAAAAGTAAATAATAACAACTGTGTAAAAACATAATTGCTAAGTACGATATTCAAGTGATAATATTTTACGTAAATAATTCTTAGCGTTTCTAGCATGCAGACCAAATGAAATCCCATTTTGAAAAAAATAACCTTAAATATTTCAAGTTATGGCAAGTGAGCGAAAATCAGCTTTCTTCAATTGTATTTCCAATGAAAACATGAACTGTCTTTTTTATGTTTTATGAATCCTTGCAATTATTTTACATATATTTACGGGTAAAGAAAAGGATACATGTAACAGTTATAGATCTTCATAACTCCTCAAAAGGAGATAGGAAAATCAAAAGTTGATGGTTCGGATTTTATTACATTTGACTATAAAAATACTTGTTCGATATATATTTAAGTTCGATATATATACATCGTATATAAGGAACTTGTTCGATATACGGATATAAGGAACTCCGGATATAAGGAACAGATTTGACAGGTCCCGAGGAGTTCGTTATAAGCGGAGTTTACTGTATGCATATTACCTAAAGTGTTAGAATAACTATGTTAACATTACAAAATGTTGTGTATATGCATGTATAATGGAAATCGAATAACTAAAGATAATATAGTAGGCATTCTAAAGTACATTAAAAAAAGTGAAAGAGATATACTTTTGCTTAAAGATGAGTAATATCTCAATGATTAAGTCAATAAGTTGATGAGCATGATTCTAAGTAGAAAAGGCCACAATCTAAAAAAAGAAAATTGACATAGTTACCTTTTCTTGCCTGTATGTAGGGTTCATGATGTTAAACAAGTATTCCAGCTTTCAAAATAATATCTCAAATGGTTCAGTCAATAAGTGGACTGGTTCAAAAACTTAACCGAGATTCTAAGTCGAAAAAGAGCCTGCATTTCAAAAACGAATCCTGACAGCGTTGACTTTTAAGGCTGACGGCAAGGCGAGTAGGATAGCTTTATTTTCTTTGAAAAGTCGAGCTAAAACCGAACTTACTTACATGATGAAAAACTTCATTTTTAAATATTACTCTTGCATATTAAATAACTGTTTCTAACAAAGTACAATCATCAATCTGTGAAATACTGTGTTCATTTGTAACACCTGTGAAATACTCTGTTGTTGTAACATAATATTTCTTACTATAAGATTAACATGAGGCTGCTACCTTTCCCGAGTTTTATGTGTTATTAACAGTTATGAATTACTTTGCCTTGCTGAAAAGCCCTTGCTGAATTCAGCAACATAACTAGACATTTTTGTAGGACTGTTACCATTTTCCTGATCCAACAAACTCATCGGTGCTCGTCTTGTAATCTAAATGTATCGGTTAGCTTGGTCTAAAATTAATTTGAAACAATTTTTCTTTTTCTCTGGAAGTTTTCATATTGTGAGTGCAAGTCATGTCGGTCTGCATTTAGAGACTAATAACAAAATTCGTTACCGCAGTACGACTTAATTAGCAACAGTTGGTTTCAGTTCAAACAAATCTTCATTTGCTTCTGTATTACGACGATGAGTCGTTTAATTACGCTTCATCTAAACGAATGTATTGTTTCTTAATTCATGCATTCTTGTTTTGGCAGTTTGTTTAACTTTTTTCAAAAGTAAAGAACGAAATTGATCGGCAAATAACTATACTAAAGTTACGTTTTGAAAGGAAGATTTCCAGTAGGTCCGACAGCTTAATAGTTGCAGTTGATCCCTTTCATGTGAAACATTTTCAAATTTCTTGGAAACGACCGCGAAGTGTAAAGGTTAAAAACAACTCTATACCAATGTCACATTATTAACGTTTTTACATATGTCTTAATTATGTGGGTCTATTTTGAGGACGTTCGACTAGAACAAAGCTGAAAATAGTCCCTGACATTGATACATTATTTCACGTGCATAATAGAAACGACAATATATATGTAATGCAATACAGTGTACACCGTTAACTCAACAAAAAGAATTTTCACAAGTACACTTGTTAATGAGTACATGGGACACATTAACACACAACCTTTTTGTCTTTAAGTATTCCGATGGACAGTTTGACAACTTTCATTATCACAATTGACCAAATATGATTAAATAGGCGTTTTATATGTGATTTCAAAGTAACCGTCTTCTTTAGGTTCAAGTGTCATGATGCAGTAATCAATTTAACGGGGCAGTCTGAAAACTAATAGGAAATACTAACGGAGATGTGCAGGCATGTACGTGCGACTTTAGTAAAGGGCTGTTTTTAATTTTAGCTGTCAGTCTTTCACTCAAACATGCGTATGTAAAAGTGGCTGCATTGTTCATTGGATTATCATGAATCTTGGTCAGAATTACTGCCTTGGTGAAATTTAAGTTTTTTCAGGGTTTAATTACATCATATCATACAAACTTCTAAATATCAGGATAAAATAAACTCAGAATGTGATTTTAACGAAAATGAAACAAACAATTAGCGAAACATCTTTAAAATATTTGTAAATTGCATGAAAACTTACCTTTTCCATCTGCTTATATAAAAAAAACTGATGCATATCGCACGGCTTCCATAAACGAATCTTACATCAAATAGAGCACATCAACATATCATGGTTTTTTATTACCTATATATCAAACTCTCAAAATAACAATGGCAAAAATAACAAAAAGTGTTTTATATTAAAGAAATGCCACTTCTTAGTTCAGTACGTCCTCAAGGAGCTATTCTGTAAAAGTCCAGTTTCTAAATGTTCTGGTGTTAGAGAGTATAAAGTTGTTTTTTGTGCCAAACAAAAGATATTCTGACAGCCTTTCCAGAATGAAGAACATTCAAAAAATAAATAATTCACCACCCCATTGGAGACTAAACCCTGAGGGGTAATCTTTTTTAGCATATCACAGTGAAACAGAACTCAATTTGTATCAGTTTAATTAAATCAGTATTATTAGTTTTAGAAATGAAATGTTCTAAGTTTCTTCAAAAAGTATTTTAGAAAAGCACTACCCCCTTAAAGAACATCATTTCAAAATATCAGGAATTGTTAGGTGTGGACATTGGAAAGAGTGATCATTCAATTATTTGAGTCAATTACAATTTAATTTCGATAAACGGTTTAAGAGAAATATAATTTTAGTGTTTTTATATTTAATATAAAAGAAAATAGCCATTAAAGGGTAATAACTTTAGAGATACTTCTCCGATCTTGAGTTAAGATGTGTGTACGCCGGGCCATTATGCTATTGTACACTTCTATTCAGTTTCATCAAATTATATTCATTGGTTATTGAGTTATTGACTCCGGGCGGATGTGCTTACCAGACGGACTTTGTGACTTTGGAACATGGTTGGGGGTAAGAGTGAGGTTGGGTGCGCACCATAAACCGGTTTAAGCTCCCCAGTGGTGTTTTTGCCACTGACCGTTCCAAGGCGGTGCCCCACTGTGTTCCTTTAATTGTTCGTTTTGTCCTCGTGTGTTTGCTTTGTATGCTAGTGTGTGTTGGTAGTGTATGTGTGTGTGTGTGTGTACATGATTGTGTGTGTGTGTGTTGGTGGTGTGCACTTCTGTGCACTTCTGGGTGCTGTGGGGCTCGTTTTGGAGATGCTGCGTTTTTGGTACGTGGTATTCCCTGTTTGATATTATTTCTGTTTTTGTGAGGTGATCCCTTTGGTTTTTTTTAAATCTTTTTAACCCCACAATATAATTATTTAAGTCCACTATATCATTTTAATCCAATAATGACTGAATCAACTGAAACAACCTCCCAATGCTAAGTTGTACTCAAATTCTAACCCCCTAATGGCTACACGGCATGTACGGACAGGTAAACGGACGGAAAACGCCAAAACAATATCCTGCCGCCTTTGGCGGTGGGTAAAATCCCATGTTTGCCATGAAATTCAAATCCTGAAATGTTATATCAGTTAACTATATGTTTTAGTTGTTTAAACTGCAATAGTAGTCAAGTCTGTACAAAAGCATCCGTTGACACACATGTCTATGATTAATTCATTATGTTTTAAAACAAAACATAACATCATGACGATTGTTTTACTTCTTCCTTCCCGGTAGGCCATACGACCGAAATAAAGCTAACTGCAACGCCAATTTCATTATTCTTTTCACTTTCACTTCAATGCTTCTCGCTCGCACAGCATTGCTTTATAATATTGTTTATCTAACGTCTGCAATCTTATCGTCACAGTTACTCATAATACCAAATTTAAAAAAGAAAATAATAATTTTAAATGTAAAATACAGCTGTGTATAAACTTCCTTGTGTCTTAATAACGGAGAAGGATTTATACGGTTACTGTCCATACCAACCGTACGTTATGATATACACAGCTATCAAAAATGCATTAGCTTTCTTAATTAAATCGCAAACACTGCTATGTGAAAAAAACAACGTCTTTACATTTCAATTTCCTTAAGCTCCGCATCGTCTTACTCATAATCACATTAAATGAAAAGGCAAGTTAGAAAATGTTTTTAATTGTCTTTTTAATGGACTTTGATTTGACAAAATTGTTCAGGTGAATACACTGTTGAAATAATCTTTAACATCTGAGTATTAAAATCGTAAAATTGTTTAAGATAACCAGAACAATTATGATCAAGAAAAGTTAATTACACAGGAAAAAGGTTTAGAAAATAGAGAAAACATAAGTTATGCGCAATCATTTTTGTTAGCATAAGTTAGCATACCACATTTCAAACACTACACGAAATTTAGCTGTGCTATGTGCGAATAATAACTGTAAACATACGCTATGCGAAAGTAGTGCAAGACAGACCAGATCAATCTTCTGTTTGAATGTCGCATATGATAAGAACATATAACAAATAAAAAGAGTACATACAACTTCAAACGAGTG
>JAFMSR010000004.1:58330223-58423790 GCA_022818135.1 Saxidomus purpurata | reverse complement strand
AAAATAAGTATTTCAGAGGAGTTCCAGAAGTTTGTCTGTTTTTCCGGTGCCAAGGCGGGAAACTGCCATTTAGATCGTGCACACTAAGCGGTTATCTCCCGCGCATGCGCATTTCCCTCACATGTTGAGATATAAACAAATTTAGTGACAGAGATAAAATGTAGAATTTCTTTGAAAATGTTTATCTTTAGAAAATGAAATTTTGTTTGCTGCTTGATAGGATGATAATGTTCAAAATTATATGGTAATCCCATTCTGAAGAGTTACGCTAAAGCTATGATAACAAGTAGTCGGAAACTGGTACGATTCGGAAACTGGTCTCATGCCAGTACAAGACACAAATTCAATACTGTAAAGACAATTGTAGTAGTACATCAGTAAATTATATATGTCTTCGGTGACGACGATACACGCAACAACTTTAAAAACGCACCAGTCATATTTTGATGATTATTACACTGAATATGATAAAATATTTTCATGAAATTTGAAACAAATAATAATCAATTTCATAGACATCATTTGAAGAAATTTCATTTTAATAGATAACAATTTACGTATTTTACGACACTTAAAATGTCACTAGGTGAAAACAGTGAGTTCACAAAAATCAATATCGCGTGTATAACCCATTAGCTGCAAGACATGCTGTGCACCGACGCCTCATAGACAACACAACTTTAGCAAAGCAATGCTGTCGGATATGTTGCCATTCTTCTAAGAGGGCACGGCGAAGTTGAGGTACTGTGGCAGGTGGTGGAGTACGAGCTCTCGCGCGACGACAAAGCTCATCCCAGACATGTTCAATTGGAGCCATGTCTGAGAAGAGCGAAGGCCAATCCAATCAAGCTGTGTTATTCGGTTGCAGATAATGTGCTGACAAAATGTGAGTGCAAACTGTTGGAATAGTTAGGTTACCTTGTATAATGATGATATTTACTGTTTCATCTTACATTTGACGGGTTTTAACCGAAATATTGAAATTCAAATAGTGGTGCGTTTTGTAAGGTGTTGAGTGTATATGTATACGTATAAATAAGAAGAAATACAGTGCATAAACGCTTATTGAATAAGGTAGAGACAGTGAAACCTATGAAGAAATCCAAGAATATCCGAACTAACATATATAAAATGCTGGCGCATGATCGGAGCAGAGGGTAAAAACCCCACTCAGTCTGTCTTTTAGGCAGATCGTGTGTCACGATTAGAGGAATCCACATGGAAGATATATCATAAAAGGCAATAATCATTTCCAGGACTAAGGCATAGTAAATATAGGTGTGGTTTATTCATATTTGCAGCTACGGCTCATACTTGCGGGGTCCTCTCGAAAGTTACATTACACTAAATAAGTTTTAAGAGTAAGCTGAAGGTTAAAATGATTGCTCTAGTCTGATGCCTGGGATGGTTTGAATCCAGATACGATGCGAAAATTCTGAGAAAGACACCAATGTCTTACATAGAGTATGAGACAAAGAGTTTTGATTGAGTATTGACCTTTCTTTATACTCATATTTGCATAGTTCTCTTATTCCTACTTTAAATTGGATGTGTTAATTTCATTCATAAGTTAATTTCATGCAATTGCAGTTCCACACCAAGTCATTTTAATAATCAATTGTACTAAATCATAAGCAAGCAAGATGAATTATTTTTATTATTGCATTTTTTGGACTTATCGAAACTACTGGGATGAAGGAAAATGTAACATTTTATCGTTTTAAGTTTTCTATCCGGAAGGTCACAAGCCAGGCCGCAGCACAAAGCTCTCGAAACACAATACACGGGCTGTCGCAGACAAGCCTGACCACAGTGCAAAGCGCTCGATACAAGTTAGACGGACTTTCACAGTCAAGCCAGACTGCAGGGCAGAGGGCTCGGTACATGTTACCCTGACTGAAGCAGATAAGTCAGGCCGCACAGCAGAGCGCTCGACACATAATACCCGGACTGTAGTAGACAAGTCAGGCATCAGCGCAAAGCGCTTGATAAACAATACCCGGACTGTCACAGAAAATCTAGGCCGCTGCACAGAGCGCTCGATACACTTTACACAGGCTGTCACATACAAGCCTGGCCACAGTGCAGAGCGCTCGATTCACGTTACGCGGACTGTCACAGACAAGCCAGGCCACAGTGCCCAGCGCTCGGTACATGTTACCGGGACTGTCACAGACAACCAAGGATACTTGGCAGAGTGCTCAAAACACTTGATACGGATAGTCACAGTCAAACCAGGTCGTGGTTTAGAGAGCTTGAAACATTTACGCGAACCGTCACATACAGGCCTGACAAGCGCAGAGTTATGGAAACACGCTGCCAGGACTTTCACAGACAAGCCAGGCCACTATTCAGAGCGTTCCATACATGTTACCTGAGCTGTCACAGATATCCATGCCATGGTTCAGAGCGTTCCATACACGTTTACTGAGCTGTAAGGCATCATTTCCATACATCAAATGTCTTGTACAAGACATTAACGTTATGTCAAAGTTATGTCTTGTACAATGAATGTTTCTACACAAGATCTAGCAAGAATTGCTTTGACAATTAATCACACAATAGCGGGAATATGTCATTAGCACATAATACTGTCTAAAGCATGCAGACGAGTTTCTGATTTTTAAAAAAGAAATGAAATTAATGGATTATGTTTTAAAAGAAATGCATTAAGTGTTCTTATTGAGAAAAATCTTTAATTGAATGACCAATACATATCAAAATGGCTTTTAAATTTCATCTTAAAAACTCTCTTATTTGTTTAGTGTGATAGTACTTTGCACTTGTGTCATATATATGTTCCTTTTTATGCCCCCGAAAGGTGGCATATTAAAATCGCACCGTCCGTCTGTCCGTCAGTCTGTCCGTCCGTCTGTGCGTCCCCACTTACAAATTCGTGTCCGGACTGTAACTCTGTCATGCATTGAAGGATTTTAAAATAACTTGGCACAAATGTCTAGCACATCAAGACGAAGTGTCGCGTGCAAGACCCCTGTCCCTAGCTTAAAGGTCAAGGTCACATTTAGAGTTTGAAGGTAATGGATTCCTCTATATATGCATACATTTGTGTCCAGACTATAACTTTATCATGCTTTGAAGGATTTTAAAATAACTTGGCACAAATGTCTAGCATATCAAGCGGATGTGTCGCGTGCATGACCCAAGTCCCTACCTCAAAGGTCAAGGTCACACTTAGTGTTTAAAGTAATGGAAAACTGTATGCATGGTTACTCTGTCATGCATGGAAGGATTTTAAAATTACATAGCACATTTATTGAGCACATGGAGAGGACACAGACTGTGAGGCACCTCTTTCGGGGGCATTCGTCACTTGTGAGGGACAGCTCTTGTTTTGGTATAAATTGATCAGTTGATCAACTTTGTCCTTTGACCAAGCCATTGTGTACAAAAGTTTTAAAAATGTACCTGAATTACCTCTCGCACATCTGTTTTCCCCATTAAAAATTTCAAATCAGTAATTTGACAGCCAAGAAATTGTGAAAAAATTGAACAGGCTCTATTCGCATGCAAAAAAAATATCAAACATTATCTGTCAACAGTCTGTTATCATTTTCGTTGTTTAGAGCAAACAAGGTTAAGTTCTATTCCGTAAGCTTGATCCACGGTTTACGAATATTTTATGTTAGTTTTGTTCAGCGGAGAATCAGAGTCTATAACAAGCATTTACCGGTGCAAATTTGATACGCTCAGCACCAAATCAAACCAAATGTTTTTTTTCAGGGGTGACAAAATACTACACGCGCGTACGAAACAGAGAAATAGTTTATTTTTATCGACATTAAAATTTGACCTTTGAATGCAATGTCAATACGTTATTCTCATGTGATTTGGCGAAAGTAGCTTCCTGTATTCTTGGTCTTTGTAACTTTAGTTTATTTTCGTATTCGATGAAACGCATTTAACTGAGATATGTAAACCAATCAATTTTCTACATTACTGGAAAATTGCAATAATAGGATTCGTTTACATACAACAAGTTTCTTGTACAAGACATTTAAGATAAGTCAAAGTTATGACTTGTACAAGAAATTGTTCAACACAAAATCTAGCAAGAATTGATTTGACAATTAATCACAAAATAGCGGGAAGATGTCACCAGCACATAATATTGTCTTTAGCATGCTGACGAGTTTTTGAAGTTTTTAAGAAAATATGAAATTATTTGATTACGTTTTAAAAGAAATGTATTAAGTGTTCTTATCGAGAAAAATCTTTAATTGAATGACCAATAAATAGCTTTTAAATTTCATCTTAAAAACTCTCCTTTTTGTTCAGTGTGATAGTACTTTGCACTTGTATCATATAGATATTCTTTTTATTGATATTAATTGATCAGTTGATCAACTTTTTCCTTTGACCAAGCCATTGTGTACAAAATTAAAAAAAAATGTACCTGAATTACCTCTCCCACATCTGTTTTCCCCATTAAATACTTCTTATCAGTATTTTGACAGCCAATAAATTGTGAAAAAATAGAACAGGCTCTATTCTCATGCAAGACAATTATCGCATATTATGTCACATAAATTCTGACAAAAGTTGCTTAAATGTGGGTGTTTACATGTGAAAACTTTTTGTACAAGACATAAATAGCACTTATCTTAATGTCTTGTACAAAAAACGTGACCTAGCTTGTCTGTGACAGCTCAGGTAACGTGTATAGAGCGCTCTGAACTTAGGCCAAAATTCAGAGCGCTCCATACACGTTACCTGAGCTGTCACAGACAAGTCATGCCATTGTTCAGAGCGCTCTATACACGTTACCTGAGCTGAAACAGACCAGCCAGGTCACGGTTCAGAACGCTCCATACACGTTACCTGAGCTGAAGCAGACAAGCTAGGTCACGGTTCAGAGCGCTCCATGCACGTTACCTGAGCTGTAACAGACAAACCATGCCATGGTTCAGAGCACACGAACCACCTTACCTGCACTGTCACTGATAAGCCAGGCCGTGGTTCTGAGCGCTCGATACATGTCACATGATATACTTTTGCCAGACTTATCATATCCTGATATGTTGCGATACGTATTGTTATATATTTAAAGTAATACTTACACAAGTGGCTGTGTTTCCTATAAAAAACATTATAAGGTTGTATATTATTTTGATAAAATACAGTACTGTTATTATATATATATATATTATACAATGATGTACTGCTACAAGTTGAATATAGTTCGGGATAGTTTTCAAAGCATATCATTGAAAATGACGTGTAAGCCAACATTTTATCGTTAAAGAAAGAAAATGTCGTTCGAATGAAAACAATTAAATTACTCGTGCTGCGCACTCATCATTTTTAAAGTAACTACGCATTTGAACAACTCCTCACTGTATTTCATATAAGAACAAATACAGGAACACATCTATTACTTCTTAAATAAAATATACTTTGCAGTTTTTACACTTTCCTTGGAAAAGTCATTAAAATGTATATCTCAACCTTTTGAGATCGAATAATATACCGCCAGTTATTAGTGTCGTCACAGAAAAAGTACTCAGCTAAAATAACTGCACAGTACAGGGTGTTACCATACCCGTATGTATCGCATCTCAAGATAAGTACAACATACCTGTCTTATCGCGCACACCTACTAACTACAGATGAACTCAACCCCAAAGGGAGATGGGCATTGTCGCAATTGGAAGTTTTTTAAATATCTTGCCTTACTTGCCAAGGCATACATCTTCCTTAATTTGGCATTCAAATGATCAAACCCATGACTCTTGTATATTATTACTGCTCCATAGCAGCTCTGCAATTTAGCTAAAACTAAAATTAAGGCAAAATAATTACTTTTAACTCGGATTTAATCTCAAGGCACTTAAACGAAGGCAGAGGTAAGGTAGCCGGACACGGATTAAGATATTTTTGGTCTAGGCAGCCGGTACCGTATCTTATATTGAGTTACAAAGGGTCATTCTTGAATACATATAATTATGAGAGTTTCACTAATATCAGATTAATTGTATTTCTTTAAAGGCCACACTAGTACTTAAGTGCGACCAACGTTGTTAAAAAGCTTGCGTCACCCATTAGTTATAATAACTTGCCCAAATAAACCATTTATCAAGTTTATATGAAATGTGGTACCTCGACTTTCCTCGCTGGTCTCTAAATGCATCTTTTATTTTATTTATTTATATTTATTCTTATAGAGAGTATCTTTAAAAGCATAAAACAGGTTACTACTATATTGATTCTTGAATAAGAATACTTCACAACATGAAAAAAAACTGATCGAGTTGGTTGTTTACTACAGGAGTATATTGCAAAAATCGGATAGTTAATTAACCAATGAAACCAGGAGAGTCAAAAGTGATTAGCGAATCAGCAAGTCACTACTGGCAGCAAGTTCGGTCACCTACTGTGGATAGCGTACATTCTTTTACTTAGTTTTTGGTTTTTATTATAGTTTTGTGAAAAAGAAATTGCCAAAATAATCTGAAAGTAAGTATTTGTTTGTTATTTGTAAGTTTATGTGAAATGTATACGTTTAAAAGTTTTATGAGAACATTATTTTTAATAATAGTTTTTTTTATTACTGATTAAAAGTGTGATAATTAGAATTGTTGAAAAGACTTATTAATAATAAAAGAAGCAAGTGTAGATCATGATTTGCATGATTAGCTACTATTTTCTCGGACAGATGTTTGGTGCACTACTATTCCTGATCATGGTTAACTAGCCAATTACGTTCCGATCGTCTATGTTTTGTGTGTTTGGGTTTTTTATGTATGAGTTAGGTTGTCCTAAATGTAGTTATCCGGTTATCTTCTATAACACATCTATAATGGTTCGAAAGTTGTTTTGCGAAAGTAAGATGTGTTTTTTTTAAGATTGACAGTGTTGAATGTATTACTTGACCTGACCTTCTTTGAAGCTCGTTTCTGTTGGGTTTGTTATTTGTAGTTTGATTTGTTTATTCACTATCCGTTTTTTTGACATAGCTCAGCTTTATACCGGACTTGTCACGTGGTTTGTATTTATAGAAATAAATGTATACATGTGCTTTCCTATAGAGTTATGTAGTAGACAATGCGTTTTTTGTAGATTTTGTTCACAAAAAGCTTTTTTCTCAGGTTTGGTTTTGTTATACCCTTGTCCTTTGGTATTCTTAACATAACGTGGTCGTTAATAACAGCTTTTCTTTCTTCTGTTACGTATATTATATTTTTCTTCTAAAACAACAAAATGTGTTACTAAGAAACTATAATAGTTTGTCTATACTACTTTATGGAATAACATATTTACATTGTACACATTATGGTCTTCTCAAGATCAGGTACAGGTTTTCTGCCCCAGAGTGTTCCTGTGATTTTCCCTTACTTCTCCCCCAGTAGTACTAATTTCGAAAAACTGCTTTTACAGAAATCGTGAATCGATGGCTCAGACCGATCACTGGCTACCAACATTACCTCATTCTATCACAGAGTGGAAAATCACCATCCTTTCGCCTGGTGCCGCACTATGATCTCCACTGGGGGAGGGGCTGGATTCAACTTTGATCTCGTATGTGTCAAACTGGTATCTTACTTTGCCGGATTCCCACCGACAGCAAAAGGTAAATGTTACCTTGGAGGCCCATGACAGGGCAACACACCCCGTATTGATCTTTCGACACACATTTTGTGTTTCATATTACTACTAGACTTGCTATATTAACCCTTATTCATTGTGATTATATCTTAACTGTGTGTGTATCGGACTATTTAATGTATTCCATAGACCATAACCATGCAGAGTCCGAACCTCGTTTTCCCCCGTTGCGAGTTTCAGTTGGAGTCCTACATTTAGGTCGATCTAAGCGTCCGTCATCTGCAGTATATATTAACATGCTTGTGACTTGTGATATGGGTGTATGTGTTCATGTGTGCGCCAAACAGTCAGTTGTTAATAGGAACATTTCTATATTCTATCATTATATCCTATATTGATGATGTATTCGAATACGGTCAAACGAATTGCTTGTGATATTTCATTTTGTGGGGCTAATAGAGATTTTCCGTAACAATTATTTGATTTAACTTTAGAAGTTTCGTTTCAAATATTGTTCTTTCGTCAGATAAGTGCGGACAGTGAAACATTAAATGACTAAAGTTTTAAGTTTCATTACGGTATTGGCAGCTTAAATATCCTTATGCCGGTCATCTTTCAAAAAATTACTTTTGAACTTAAATATTGTGTACATCGTGTCCACTTTTTTGTCATGATGGTACGTTTGTTATTTGTTTGGCGGATTAACATTAATTAATATGTTATGTATTGAGCTTAATCGGAATTGTACCGGAAGTGCTGTCATGTTTGGCAGTGTCGTCTGCTAGTTCATTTCCGTTTATGCCTATATGACTAGGTACCCATATTAATTAATTCGCCCCCTCTATGCTTTATAGTTGTGACTGTCTTTAATATACTGTAAATCATTTCTTGTCTTTGAGATTGACTTGACTTCATTGCTAATAGAGAACTTAGACCTTTGAGAACTTATCTCTAATAATGACTGCTTTTGGAATATAGTTTTCTTTGCAATATGTTCATGCATTACCTATCGCTGCTAACTCACATGGATATATAGAAGTTTGATGGTTAAGCTTCAGACTTTTGTTATGTAGAATTGTGCCGTCGTCTGCTATAACTACTATGCCCGCTCCTGCTATTTGTTTGGACGGGCCTTTACTACCATCTGCACAAATTTAAGTAAAGTCTCTAAAGTGCTAAATAATATTTAAAATTGCATTAAATTTGTTTTGTGTTTCATTATCTTCTTCTTTGTTAAGTTAATCTCAGGCATTTGCAATGTTAATAAGTTGTTCGTAGCACGGTGTTTGAATCTGGGTTTCGACTAGGCCGTATTCTGTAACTATGTCATAATGCTTTGTGATTATGGTTTCCCTTTTGGTCTTGTAAAAAAGATGCTGTGTGGTCACATATTTCGTCATTAATTGGTGTATTTTGGCCAAGTCTGGAGCTTCTGGCCCAGTATTTTCAATGTTTGAAGTTCTCTCTGCAGAGGCAATGGTATTATAGCGGTCTCGGTATGAGAGGGAGGGTGTGGGTGTGCCACGGACATCATATAGTGGTTTTTAGTGCTCTTTTGTGTAATCTTTGAACTTTTTGTAGTTGAGATTCTTTAGCGGAGGCATACAGTATGCTGTCATAGTTTATTTTGCTTAAGATGAGGGCCTTATAGATATTTAGAAGGCATTTTTTGTCTATGGCCAAATATTTCCCTTTTACTGCTCTTATAATGTTTAAGTCTCTAAGACATATTTTCGATATGTATTCTATGTGCATTTTCCAATATAAAGTTTTGTAAAAATACATCCCTAGAAAGTTTGCATGTTCGTCATAAGCGTTCAGTGAATATGAAAAACTAGAAACCGGTATTACTGAACTGATACCTTGTAAATGTGTCTACATTCGATCGTAATTAATAGTGAGAACTAAAGATAATCACTAAAGATCGTTTGATTCCAACTGAAAACAGAGTGATGACTGGTATGAACAGATTATTCGAAGTATGTCTGTTTTCAAATGCAGGGACGTAACTTTTCAAACTACACAGGTTGGTATCCGTCCTATTTGATGAAAGATAAATTATTATTAAACGGTAAGGTATCACTAAAGCTGTAATCATTTTGCCAGTATGGTAAGGCAACAGACAGGTAAGTATCATTTTCGTCACATTACCCAAGCTTCCAGGTACATGCGTCCCGCATGGTATCATTGAACATGATTGAAAAAACCTGCTTGAAAAACGATTAAAACATTTCAATATGAAATCAAGATTAAGTTTTACCTCTTTCGAGCAATAATCACGTAATCGTTTCGTTGTTGTCTGTTTCTTTTCCTAGCAGTGTTACAAAATAAAATACATTTTCGGTCTCAAAACTCTGTCTTTGTCAAAAAGTTGACAGACGGGCATCCATTTCAATATAAAGATAGTGACAGCAATGTTTCATCGTTATTGTAAAGTTTGGATTATTGTGTTAATTGCTAGTCTTTTCCTATAAAAGTAAGAGCATTGTTTCTTATATTGGGTTTTCGTGTCATGTATTTTCATTAAATTCGGTTCAGGAATAAGAAAGTTAAATGTTCGTATAATCATATTTCTGGTTGTTGTATAACAATTTTACTGAAACCACTATGACGGACCTAAATTTATTTAACTTGTTGATCGACATAAATCGTGTTCGTACATTTCATGTCTGCACGGAGGTTATAATTTCTCCGTGAATTTATAAGCAGGCGGGAAGATTTATTATTTAGTAGAGAGTTTCTTTTCAGTAAAAGATGTTTGTTAGCTATTTTGTTTCATATCACGATTTCGGTTTCGTAAATTCCAAGTAGCTAAATCTGTTGTAAGTTCATCGAGGATGCAGGGCATTAGTTTTGTTTTAAATCTCTCTCAAATGCCATTGTATGATCTGTTTTGGTAATCATTGATTATCTTGTCTAATGTCAATATTGTACATAGTGAATGTAAGCTGCAGTTTGAATCAGTTAACTCAGTTTAATTGTGTCTTTCATTTCATTTTACTTTCATTCTTAATAATAATACAAGTTGTTATTGTTAATGAACGTATGAAGTGACGTATTACACTATTTAATATAGCACGTTTTATTACACGTTTATTGTTTTGTAACTTTCAAAAAGTATGGTGTACACAAAGAGTCGTCTTTGAACACATATTCATACATATTTGTACGCACGGTTATGGGAACCCACAAAAGTATGGTGTACCCGTCGAACCAGTTTATGTCCGATACGTTTTATGTGCCATAGTATTTACCATATGTTAAACCTTTTAGTTTTCTCCCTCGGATGATACACTGCCCATATTGGCTGAGACGTGTATAGCCTCCAGTTGATGACTTTTCTTGGGGAGACCGACATGTTACGTCGTAAAACTACGAGATTCACCCGCATGTATTGATTCCCAAGCACAGGGTTGTCCACGTGGTGCTAACTTTACACAGGAAACACCTTAGGTGCAGTCGACATAATTATACTTTGGGCTGATTTTCTTGAAGTATACTGAAATACCTACTAAATCCAGTTGTCTACACACTGGTCGTGGGGCAAACGTACGTAACGCGCTTTTCCCCTACGTTACCTATATGCGATATAAATATATACACACATAATTCCCCTGACAGAGAAAAATTGATGTAGAGGTATTTGTAGGCATAATTATATGTACCTACGAAACCTGTAATGTTGTATTGTAATACCTGAACATTAACATGTTTTTGGGAGTTTACGTTTAATACCTGAACATTAAAATGATTTTGGGAGTTTACGTTACCAGTGTTTAACAATGAAATTATGTACTGCACATATACAATTAGGTAAATGCGTAATGATCTTGTTTTAATGTATCAAATTAAGGACCAAAAGGTTGAACAATATTCTTTTTTAAGATGCCAGAAGTATGTCTTTTATGTTTACAATTAATCTGTGTTGAAAACACAGTTGTGCCCTCACTTACAAGTCCACCACTAGTCAGTTATGTGGCAAAATGTAAATGACAATGACATTGAATTTCATTTCAAGTCCAACATTATTCGATTACCAATCTAAATAACTGGTTGTAAAGTCATCATATAATAAAATGTATCACCTCAATGTGTTTTTAAGAATATAAAAAATAGAAAATTGTTAGAAAGTTATTATGAAACAAAACTCAAAGTGTTGTAGGGTTTGGATCGTCACTAATAACCGAGTGATTTAAAACATCAGTAGAAGTGTATGGCATTCATGCGTTTTAAATAAAGCATCGTAACGTTTTGATACTCAAATAATTGGAGTGTTTGAGCGTCCAGATAATTTGCATAACTAAAAGGTGTCGTTAACTTAGTCTTTACTGTAAAAAGTAGATATTTGGGTTAATTAAAAGTTTAAAATCGTCTGATTGATACAAAATCTGATCAAATTTCGAAGGCCTGTAAAAGTCCAAAAACTTTAAAAATGTAAGTTATTTATAGTAAAATATTACCAAAAAATGATAATATCCCTTCGCTGTACATGACAAGGTACAGGTGTAAGTACAACCAGGTAAATTCGTATTCAGAGATACAGTTGACAGACGCTTATTAAATAAAAATGTACAGTAAAACCTTGGTAGAAGTCCAAAAATATCCGTATAACTAGCCGGTATATAAATTTGTTGCGCATAATTTTCCGGCAGATCGGTAGAAGAGCTAGAGGAGAGCACATCGAGAAGATGATTGAGAACTAATTAAACCATAATTATAACCAGAACTTTGGCATAGTCAATACAGGCGAGGTTCCCACATATTTGCAGCTTCGGCTCATACTTGCAGGGTCCTCCTGAAATCTGTATTAAACTATAATTTCGGGTCGTGGTGTAATCTAATGGTTAAGATTATAGTTTCGAATATGGATTGTGGCAAGGTTTAGACAAGGAGCGGATCGATGACAGAACAAGTAGAGAGCGCATCGAAGAGATGATTGAGACATAATTAAGCCATAATTACTTCCAGGACTTTGGCATAGTCAATGCAGGCGAAGTTCCCTCATAATTGCAACTCCGACTCATACTTGCAGGGTATTCCTGATATCTGTATTGAACTACAAGCTCGGGTCGTGGTGTTAGCTGATGGCTAGATTATGGTTTCGAACACTGGCTTGTGACCAGGTTGAGACAAGAGGTTCAGAGTATTGTTTCGAACATTGGCTTGTGACCAGGTTGAGACAAGGGGTTTAGAGTATAGGTTTGAGACATAGTAAGGACTTGGCTTGGAACGGTAGGACATTGTAACTTTACTTGGGAAAGAATATATTCTCGTATTTGCAGCTTCGGCTCATATTTGCAGAATTCTCAGATCCAATAATTATATATGAAGTTTCATTCATAAGTTGATAACTGTTTCAAACAATTATTTTTAATCCATTAATTTCATATTTTCTTAAAAATTTCAAAAACTCGTCTGCATGCTAAAGACAATATTATGTGCTGATGACATCTTCCCGTTATTTTGTGATTAATTGTCAAATCAATTCTTGCTAGATCTTGTGTTGAACAATTTCTTGTACAAGTCATAACTTTGACTTATCTTTAATGTCTTGAACAAGACACTTGTTGTATGTAAACGAATATTGCAATTTTCCAGTAACGTAGAAAATTGATTGGTTTTCATATCTATAGTTAAATGGGTATCATCGAATACGAAAATAAACTTGAGTTACAAAGACCAAGAATACAGGAAACTTCTTTCGCAAAATCACATGAGAATAACGTATTGACATTGCATACAAAGGTCAAATTTTAATGTCGATAAAAATAAACTATTTCTCTGTTTCGTACGCGCGTGTAGTATTTTTTCACCCCTGAGAAAAACATTTGGTTTGATTTGGTGCTGAGCGTATCAAATTTGCACCGTTAAATGCTTGTTATAGACCCCGAATCTCCGCTGAACAAAAATAACATATGGTATTCGTAAACCGTGGATCTAGCTTACGGAAAAGAACTTAACCTTATTTGCTCTAAACAACGAACATTTTGATAACAGACTGTCGACAGACTGTAAAAATTATTGCCTAGCCTTAAACAGTTGATTCTTAATTTACTTTTTTCTTTGAACATGTTTACCTGACTGTTTGTATTTCATGTCCTTATTTAGTGCTTAGTGCTTTATCATTGCTTTGCACGTGGCACTTTCCTGTAGTCAGTCGTGATTTGGTGTGCAACGAATATGTTTACTTTCACAATAAATGCGTTTCTTATAGTGCGAATTTACCTTAAAGTGATTTTACCCTTCAAAGTGACCATCATAATTTTAAGTGAAACATTAATCAGTGATTTATACTCCCTGAATAATAAACATAGCCATTGATAATTATAACCCACAAATAACAATCTGTACAACAGTTTCATTCACAATAAATATAGAGGAAATCTGTAAAAATCTTTTTTTGACTATCCTAGTCAAAAATGAAACAGAACCCTTTCGGTTATGTATATCTTCCTTTGTATTTGTCAATAATAGAAATAACTTGGTGAAACTTATTTCTTTAATGTTTTTAAACCATCCACTGTGTTTTGGGCATCATTCTTGACTATTAACAAATTTGACCATTTTGAAGGGTATTATAACTTTAAAGGGCCATACCATGTAATTGATGCAAAAATATTTCACCTGCAAAACATAAATAATATAATCTTTAGAAGTATTATAAATTATACTAAAAGTTTCTGTTATGCGTTCCAGTCATTATCGATAAAATCAGTGGTTTAAATATACTGCTGTACCGTAAACCATTCAATAATCTATGTAGAGTTGTTGTTGTATAATTAATGGGTGGATGCGTTTTATTACAGAGGACCTCTATATTGATTAATCGTGGTAAAATGAGGCATTTTTCGCCATAGTTTCTTCTTTCAAATTGCATTTATTTTTCATTTTACGTTCATGAATACATAATCTATGTTTCGAGAATATAATCGGCTAGATGTAGGGTATGTTCCTTTAATGTAACGGCGGACAAACTTATAATGTAAAAGTACCTTAATATAAAATGATATGCATGTCAACTTGCTACCCCAGGAAAGGTATATCAAATTCTGATCACGTGATTGTTACTGCTGCAGTTGGTGCTGCTTGTACTACTACTTATGCTCCATCGTTTCTACTACTACTGCTGCTACTGAACACTGCTGTTACTTCTACTGCTATTGTTGTTGCAACAGTAATTTATAATAACAAAAACATTTCCAAAGTCCATTCCATCCACATGTATGTTAGTCATGTATAGTCTTATTTGGGATTTCAGGCATCAGTTTTTTTTCTTTCATTTCATCACTATCATTAAATAAAATATGAAAATGATTTAAACAGAGCAGTTATGATATTTAAAAGAAAGTGAACTGTATGCGGAATGATTACACATGTCTGCTACATATAGCTAAAGTGCGCATGATTGTTATGAGATGATTTTTAACGCATGAAGCACACGATGAGTTTAATACGGCGCACGCTATATGCGCGCATACTGCTTCTTTAGGTGATCGATTAATGGCAGTGTCGAAAAACAAAATTTAGCACATTTAAAAAAAGAATCAAATCCGTTCAGAATAACGAGTGAGAAATTGCCGAGTTCGCACAAAGTTTAGAATGTTTCGCCTTGAAAAGTATCGATTACTAGTATCTTACATGTGGCCTATGGTATGTTTATAAAATAATTTTTAAGAAATCCGTTGAACAAAACGACACGACTTCTTACAAAAATGTGGAAATATAAAATGATTTTATGTTATGCTTGAAAACAAAAGATCATCTTGGGTGCATTCTTGAGTATTTCAACTGCGTGTATTAAATGCGAAGAAAGGAACAAATGTGGGTCAGTTTATACGGTCGATTATATCGAGGCATTTTGCCGATATACATATAAAATAGAATTGAATTAGGATTTAATGCACTCCGCCACTGAATATGCACAAAAAGCAACGTACCTGTACGGGATACTCTTTTGATAATGGCTAGAATAAACACTCTATATGTAGTTGTATCTGTTAGGTATGATAACTTCTATGACCTCAAATAATTTGCCAAAAAAATAATGAATGAAATATAAATGAGAGTAAACCGGTTAAAAGTCTTTAGAGAAGCATGTAATTATCCAGATCATATTTTTGTGAAGTATACCTTTAATAGCGAAGTTTTTTAGTGTATTTATAATAAGAATGTTCAAAATATTTCAATATGCAACTAAAGAAAACTGAGAAAATGCATTAAACTGTGGATGTAATTATTGTGAGGATGACACAGAAATATCTACAAATGCTTAAACATATTTTGAATATATTTGCACCTTCAACATATGGTATTCTCAGACAAAGCTTCAAATATTCTATTGATGCTGATCGTTTATTCTTATATTTTAGTCTATGAGACTCATAAAAATACAAGATTTGTTAATTTCCGTTTTTTCCACGCTTCCAATAAATACTTCGCTTCATGCACTTTTTAAATTCATTGTTTTTATTCCCATAACATAGACTCCCACTGACTAAAACTCAGTTGGAAGGGCTGGAGTCATGACACAGTGGTTTGATAACTGTTACAGGCCACGTTTAATTGGAAGAAGCAAGCGGATTCTAAGTATTGACTAATGTTCCTTATAAGGAAATATGGTAAGATAAACTGATTGCCCGTGGATAACAAAACTCACTACAGGTGAACTGTAGGCAGCTGTGTTAACTTAACACCAAGAATGTACACAAACGCAACACAGACAGGGAGTAAATTCCTACTGGCAGGAAAGCAGACTTGCTCGATACACTTTTCAGTAAAGGGATTGTTCACACATTTATGTCCCTACTGCCAATGAAATTTGCCTTTGACACCGAATGCAGGTAATAACTCTATTGACAACCTACTACATGGCTAGCTTACTTATTCATTGGTGAGCAACCTGTTTATAATGCGCATGCGCAGGCGCAGGAGACATCCTTCAAGAAGATTCACCTTTTCGGGGTTTTTTACTAGGCCTATGGCATTCACATTTTTTTCATTGTATTTGTAGGGACACAAATTGTGTAACAATAACTGTCACTCTTAGTGAAAATGCCCCCGGGGTGGTGATGCTTTAATATCGTTTTATTGCATTGCACCACTATTCATTGCCAAAAGTTTCAAAGGTTAGTATACGATAATTGCAGACACAACATTAACAGAAATAAAGCGAGAAACTAGAATTCGCAACTAAAGCAAAAGATGGTTATGGTTCTATTGCTCTGCCTTTCCCTTTCATGCCCTGTCTCACTGTAGTAGGGAAAATGAAAAGATTATACTTGAATGAATTTCCTTAGGAGTTAAGCTCTCGATAAGAAACTGTAAATAAGAGGATAATTTAAAACGTAGGCATGACAAGGTTATGCTTATTGTACACTGTACTTCCTTTAATTCAATGTCATTGTATGAAGTGTCAAATAATTATCTTAATACTTTCTAGATGTATGCTCTGGACAAGAACATATAAGATAGGTGGGCTATTAAAGATAAGTTAAGGGACAATTATGGTTGGTTATTGTATACTGCACTTCTGATTTTTTTTTGAGTTTTTTTGTTATTTTGGATTTTTTTTTGTGAAAATTTTTTTAAATTCCTTTTTTTTTGGAATTTTTTTTTAAAAATTTTAAAATTTTTTTTTTAAAAAATTTTTTTTTTTTTTTTTTTATATTTTTTAAAAAATTTTTTAAAAAAAAAAAAAAAAAAATTTTTTTTTAAAATTTTTCTCTTTTTTTTTTTTTTTTTTTTTTCCCCCCCCCTTCTCCCTTTTTTTTTTTTTTTTTTTTTTTTTTTTTTTTTTTTTTTTTTTTTTTTTTTTTTTTTTTTTTTTTTTTTTTTTTTTTTTTTTTTTTTTTTTTTTTTTTTTTTTTTTTTTTTTTTTTTTTTTTTTTTTTTTTTTTTTTTTTTTTTTTTTTTTTTTTTTTTTTTTTTTTTTTTTTTTTTTTTTTTTTTTTTTTTTTTTTTTTTTTTTTTTTCCTTCCTTTCCCTTCCTATCATTGTGCTCTATCACTATACGACGTTTCATGTAAATCCCTTTAATACATTTGCAGTCATTCTCCAGACCAAAAAAAAACAAACAAACAATAAAAGGCGATAATCAAAAATGGCAAAAGGTGTAAAAGAATCGGCAACTTTGGGCTTTGGTTATAGGCCGATGCACACCCTTAAATGTCCTCTCTCATTGTGTATAATTTTAACAAATTTCAAATGTTACAAAATGGGGATAGATACAATGTATGGTTCCTCCCCTAAATGTGCTCTATCACTGCATGAAGTAATTCTCTTTAGTACTTTTAGAGTTATGGTTCAGACAAAGAACAGACGGACGGAGGTCCTAACATTTTGCAGTTGTATGGCTATTCTTTTGTTCTCAATATTATTCTTTTAAGCCACCTAAGCAATACAAACCCAAATCACATAAACGGAATGAATGACGTGAAAGAGAATTTACTGTTATCTGTTGTTGCCTAGCCACTTCAAACCCACATTATGGGTGCAGGCGGACTGTCGGACAGACGAGCAAATTTCTAAAGGCCACCCACATTTCTTTGGGGTCATAATAACAATGATAATGTGATAAAGATTTACAATTTTTCTGTGTTTTAATAGTAGTCTAGAAAACACAGTGTTTCCAGTTAGCTATATATGTGTATTTTTTCGTGCATGAATTCTAATTTACGCGTAAGAAAAAAGGCAAAGACAATTATACACGCACAGAAATTCGGGGAATTATCTTAACCGTATGCAGTGTTTTTATTCAAGTGCATTGTGTGCGTAGTTCACGCGTAGATTCTAGTTTGCACGTAAGAAAAAAGATAGTTATATACGCACTGAAATTCAGGGACACATCAGAGTTTTAACGAAAATGCACCAACTTTGTCCCTAAGCATTTACAATTAATGACAAGTAAATATTCCGGCAACTGCTGTTTATTTACATAGGGCCTACACAATTGTTGTTTCTGTTTGCCCAACCGACTCTACATTTTGATAGGGGAAAGTAATTTCTTTACTTGAAACAAAAAACAAAAAACAAACAAACGGTGCTGAAATATTCATACACAAGTCCTACAGAATTGTCTTAATATTTCCTTTTTCTCTAGAATCCCTTATCGGCATGCTTAATAATTGGGGTGAAGCTACAATAACCTTGCTTGTCACATTACAGAATACCATCTTTGGATTGTTTTTAATAGGCATATCAAATTACAAGTGAGGCATAATTTTCTGGGTTCAGCTGAGGTTGTGTTGAAAGTTATTTATTCAAGATTCAATGAATTAAATAATGGTAAAGGTTCAAAATAAAACATGTATTTTGAAATGTCCATAATATAACAGAAAGTTTCACAGTGAAAATAAACTTTTGTTGTCACGAAATATGCAAAAAGTAAACTGAGCAAATATTTTTATTGTATTAGCAGAGTCCATTTTAAATACTTGATAAACCTGTATAAAATAGACAGTATACCAACATTTAATTTCTTAATACAAAAATAGACGGAAGACTAAGCTTGTTTAGTTATATTGCACCGCTATTTGTAAAGCTATATCATTTTTGAGCCATGTTTGTGCGATTGGTCTTCAAAGTAGTGGGAATGAAGCATGACACACTCTTGTGTTATGGGCATATACTCTGTGGAATAATTTAAAAATCGGTCCATCCATATACGAGTTAAAGTCTGGACATGGAGTGTAGACGGACGGACGTACGGACGCACAGACGGACAGACAGGCGGACGTACGAACATATTATGCAGTACACATATAGTTACCCCACCTATCTTGGACCGGTTAGGGACTAATGAAACGGTTACACAAACGCATTTCTTTTCAGTTCTAACTTCGGATATACTCATTTTAAGTACATGTCTTAAACGTGCTTCATATCTTTTCTTAAATTATGATTGACTATGAATAGTAATGCCACTTTAAACCTAATTTATATTTATCATGTGTTTGAAGAAAGACATATTTGTCAGTTGCTTGTCAATAAGACAAAACTTTTGGCAGTAAAAGGCAAACCAAAACATCTGTGTAAACAGGGGGCATAGATGATTCAGCATGACAGTGCGAGTTGCACACAAGACGTTTAGTAGGAATTTCTTGAATTTTTACACTAAACTGATTTGAAAACTGAAAAAAATTCCCCTGTTGAACATTTTTATTTAAATGACGCTATTGTTTGTATTTCTCTTTAAGTCATTTTCGCGATGCATTATTGAAACTTTTACAATAATTCAATCCTACATTGTTTATTTTGTGTATGAAATTCGATTACACTCTTAAAACAAATATTTTGTCACTATTGCGATCTAAACCGGTTGAGTGTAAATCTTTGAGTCAAACATGATATAACAGCATAATATGAACAATACCGAGATCGACACCCATCATACCGATTTCATTAAGGAATATCATACTTTCAATTCTCTATTCCTCCAAAAGTTTTATTTTCTTAACTGATCCTTAATGCATATTTTGGCTCTCATATTGTTCTCCAAAATATAACTCCTCTCTACTTTGCACTTTCGTTTCTTCTTTTCGTTTTTATTAAAAAAACCACATGTATACAATAAACTCCGTATATATCGACTCCGGATATTCGTAACTTCGGATATAACGAACAGTTTTTTTGGGCCCGATTTTTTCCCTTCTTTGTTTAATGTAAAAATATACGGTTATATCGTACTCCGGTTATAAGGAAACTTCGGATATAAGGAATTGTATTTTTATAGCACACTTGTCGCTATTATTCATAAAAGTAAATAATAACAACTGTGTAAAAACATAATTGCTAAGTACGATATTCAAGTGATAATATTTTACGTAAATAATTCTTAGCGTTTCTAGCATGCAGACCAAATGAAATCCCATTTTGAAAAAAATAACCTTAGATATTTCAAGTTATGGCAAGTGAGCGAAAATCAGCTTTCTTCAATTGTATTTCCAATGAAAACATGAACTGTCTTTTTTATGTTTTATGAATCCTTGCAATTATTTTACATATATTTACGGGTAAAGAAAAGGATACATGTAACAGTTATAGATCTTCCTCAAAAGGAGATAGGAAAATCAAAAGTTGATGGTTCGGATTTTATTACATTTGACTATAAAAATACTTGTTCGATATATATTTAAGTTCGATATATATACATCGTATATAAGGAACTTGTTCGATATACGGATATAAGGAACTCCGGATATAAGGAACAGATTTGACAGGTCCCGAGGAGTTCGTTATAAGCGGAGTTTACTGTATGCATATTACCTAAAGTGTTAGAATAACTATGTTAACATTACAAAATGTTGTGTATATGCATGTATAATGGAAATCGAATAACTAAAGATAATATAGTAGGCATTCTAAAGTACATTAAAAAAATTGAAAGAGATATACTTTTGCTTAAAGATGAGTAATATCTCAATGATTAAGTCAATAAGTTGATGAGCATGATTCTAAGTAGAAAAGGCCACAATCTAAAAAAAGAAAATTGACATAGTTACCTTTTCTTGCCTGTATGTGGGGTTCATGATGTTAAACAAGTATTCCAGCTTTCAAAATAATATCTCAAATGGTTCAGTCAATAAGTGGACTGGTTCAAAAACTTAACCGAGATTCTAAGTCGAAAAAGGGCCTGCATTTCAAAAACGAATCCTGACAGCGTTGACTTTTAAGGCTGACGGCAAGGCGAGTAGGATAGCTTTATTTTCTTTGAAAAGTCGAGCTAAAACCGAACTTACTTACATGATGAAAAACTTCATTTTTAAATATTACTCTTGCATATTAAATAACTGTTTCTAACAAAGTACAATCATCAATCTGTGAAATACTGTGTTCATTTGTAACACCTGTGAAATACTCTGTTGTTGTAACATAATATTTCTTACTATAAGATTAACATGAGGCTGCTACCTTTCCCGAGTTTTATGTGTTACTAACAGTTATGAATTACTTTGCCTTGCTGAAAAGCCCTTGCTGAATTCAGCAACATAACTAGACATTTTTGTAGGACTGTTACCATTTTCCTGATCCAACAAACTCATCGGTGCTCGTCTTGTAATCTAAATGTATCGGTTAGCTTGGTCTAAAATTAATTTGAAACAATTTTTCTTTTTCTCTGGAAGTTTTCATATTGTGAGTGCAAGTCATGTCGGTCTGCATTTAGAGACTAATAACAAAATTCGTTACCGCAGTACGACTTAATTAGCAACAGTTGGTTTCAGTTCAAACAAATCTTCATTTGCTTCTGTATTACGACGATGAGTCGTTTAATTACGCTTCATCTAAACGAATGTATTGTTTCTTAATTCATGCATTCTTGTTTTGGCAGTTTGTTTAACTTTTTTCAAAAGTAAAGAACGAAATTGATCGGCAAATAACTATACTAAAGTTACGTTTTGAAAGGAAGATTTCCAGTAGGTCCGACAGCTTAATAGTTGCAGTTGATCCCTTTCATGTGAAACATTTTCAAATTTCTTGGAAACGACCGCGAAGTGTAAAGGTTAAAAACAACTCTATACCAATGTCACATTATTAACGTTTTTACATATGTCTTAATTATGTGGGTCTATTTTGAGGACGTTCGACTAGAACAAAGCTGAAAATAGTCCCTGACATTGATACATTATTTCACGTGCATAATAGAAACGACAATATATATGTAATGCAATACAGTGTACACCGTTAACTCAACAAAAAGAATTTTCACAAGTACACTTGTTAATGAGTACATGGGACACATTAACACACAACCTTTTTGTCTTTAAGTATTCCGATGGACAGTTTGACAACTTTCATTATCACAATTGACCAAATATGATTAAATAGGCGTTTTATATGTGATTTCAAAGTAACCGTCTTCTTTAGGTTCAAGTGTCATGATGCAGTAATCAATTTAACGGGGCAGTCTGAAAACTAATAGGAAATACTAACGGAGATGTGCAGGCATGTACGTGCGACTTTAGTAAAGGGCTGTTTTTAATTTTAGCTGTCAGTCTTTCACTCAAACATGCGTATGTAAAAGTGGCTGCATTGTTCATTGGATTATCATGAATCTTGGTCAGAATTACTGCCTTGGTGAAATTTAGGTTTTTTCAGGGTTTAATTACATCATATCATACAAACTTCTAAATATCAGGATAAAATAAACTCAGAATGTGATTTTAACGAAAATGAAACAAACAATTAGCGAAACATCTTTAAAATATTTGTACATTGCATGAAAACTTACCTTTTCCATCTGCTTATATAAAAAAACTGATGCATATCGCACGGCTTCCATAAACGAATCTTACATCAAATAGAGCACATCAACATATCATGGTTTTGAGATTTTTTTATTACCTATATATCAAACTCTCAAAATAACAATGGCAAAAATAACAAAAAGTGTTTTATATTAAAGAAATGCCACTTCTTAGTTCAGTACGTCCTCAAGGAGCTATTCTGTAAAAGTCCAGTTTCTAAATGTTCTGGTGTTAGAGAGTATAAAGTTGTTTTTTGTGCCAAACAAAAGATATTCTGACAAGCCTTTCCAGAATGAAGAACATTCAAAAAATAAATAATTCACCACCCCATTGGAGACTAAACCCTGAGGGGTAATCTTTTTTAGCATATCACAGTGATACAGAACTCAATTTGTATCAGTTTAATTAAATCAGTATTATTAGTTTTAGAAATGAAATGTTCTAAGTTTCTTCATAAAGTATTTTAGAAAAGCACTACCCCCTTAAAGAACACCATTTCAAAATATCAGGAATTGTTAGGTGTGGACATTGGAAAGAGTGATCATTCAATTATTTGAGTCAATTACAATTTAATTTCGATAAACGGTTTAAGAGAAATATAATTTTAGTGTTTTTATATTTAATATAAAAGAAAATAGCCATTAAAGGGTAATAACTTTAGAGATACTTCTCCGATCTTGAGTTAAGATGTGTGTACGCCGGGCCATTATGCTATTGTACACTTCTATTCAGTTTCATCAAATTATATTCATTGGTTATTGAGTTATTGACTCCGGGCGGATGTGCTTACCAGACGGACTTTGTGACTTTGGAACATGGTGGGGGTAAGAGTGAGGTTGGGTGCGCACCATAAACCGGTTTAAGCTCCCCAGTGGTGTTTTTGCCACTGACCGTTCCAAGGCGGTGCCCCACTGTGTTCCTTTAATTGTTCGTTTTGTCCTCGTGTGTTTGCTTTGTATGCTAGTGTGTGTTGGTAGTGTATGTGTGTGTGTGTGTGTGTACATGATTGTGTGTGTGTGTGTTGGTGGTGTGCACTTCTGTGCACTTCTGGGTGCTGTGGGGCTCGTTTTGGAGATGCTGCGTTTTTGGTACGTGGTATTCTCTGTTTGATATTATTTCTGTTTTTGTGAGGTGATCCCTTTGGTTTTTTTTTTATCTTTTTAACCCCACAATATAATTATTTAAGTCCACTATATCATTTTAATCCAATAATGACTGAATCAACTGAAACAACCTCCCAATGCTAAGTTGTACTCAAATTCTAACCCCCTAATGGCTACACGGCATGTACGGACAGGTAAACGGACGGAAAACGCCAAAACAATATCCTGCCGCCTTTGGCGGTGGGTAAAATCCCATGTTTGCCATGAAATTCAAATCCTGAAATGTTATATCAGTTAACTATATGTTTTAGTTGTTTTAACTTCAATAGTAGTCAAGTCTGTACAAAAGCATCCGTTGACACACATGTCTATGATTAATTCATTATGTTTTAAAACAAAACATAACATCATGACGATTGTTTTACTTCTTCCTTCCCGGTAGGCCATACGACCGAAATAAAGCTAACTGCAACGCCAATTTCATTATTCTTTTCACTTTCACTTCAATGCTTCTCGCTCGCATAGCATTGCTTTATAATATTGTTTATCTAACGTCTGCAATCTTATCGTCACAGTTACTCATAATACCAAATTTAAAAAAGAAAATAATAATTTTAAATGTAAAATACAGCTGTGTATAAACTTCCTTGTGTCTTAATAACGGAGAAGGATTTATACGGTTACTGTCCATACCAACCGTACGTTATGATATACACAGCTATCAAAAATGCATTAGCTTTCTTAATTAAATCGCAAACACTGCTATGTGAAAAAAAACAACGTCTTTACATTTCAATTTCCTTAAGCTCCGCATCGTCTTACTCATAATCACATTAAATGAAAAGGCAAGTTAGAAAATGTTTTTAATTGTCTTTTTAATGGACTTTGATTTGACAAAATTGTTCAGGTGGATACACTGTTGAAATAATCTTTAACATCTGAGTATTAAAATCGTAAAATTGTTTAAGATAACCAGAACAATTATGATCAAGAAAAGTTAATTACACAGGAAAAAGGTTTAGAAAATAGAGAAAACATAAGTTATGCGCAATCATTTTTGTTAGCCTAAGTTAGCATACCACATTTCAAACAGTACACGAAATTTAGCTGTGCTATGTGCGAATAATAACTGTAAACATACGCTATGCGAAAGTAGTGCAAGACAGACCAGATCAATCTTCTGTTTGAATGTCGCATATGATAAGAACATATAACAAATAAAAAGAGTACATACAACTTCAAACGAGTGCAGGAAGGTATATAGCTTACGAGCTGCATTACACATTTTTTTCTGTTTTAGAAATTAATGCGCTGTTAGCTGATTACGGAAGATAATCATATGCATATCACGGAAAAGTACGGAAATTTACGGAAACGTACGGAGCTCGATGTAAGAGTTCGTAGTTTGATTTTCAAATTTCCGATGTTATTTCATTGACAACTTTGTTATTTACGAACGATTACATATATATTTACCTAAAAATAAATTTCTTTAAAAAAAAAGATATAATTTACGTACATTCCCGAGAAGGAACTCACGTGATCAAAATCACCCGCCATTTATCGAGGACGCTGCATGTCAAGGCCCAGAGAACGGTTTCACCGATTACAACTACAAGGTAACCCAGAATCATTTTTGGTTTTCTCTGTTATACACATTATACAGTACTGTATTTATATTTCATTGCTAGTATTGCTTTGTTTATTTCTGTGTCAAGGTATTGTCCTTTGTACACAATAATTTTCGATCCACATCATCAGATCATATCGCTTGAAGTTGTACAAAGCGCAGATCGAATTATCTTTATTGGCTTTAACAATTTATAATGTTGACTATGTGATTATTTTTCATTCAACGTACTTTTTAAATTAAAACAAACTTCCCTGCCACCAATATATTTGTGAATCATTCATTCTGTATCATATATTGAATTTCCTCCTCTGCACATTTCGACCCGCGCTTTAGGTAAGGTTCAGCGCAAAACACGTAGGTCAAAAGTTGTTTTTCGGGGAGTTAACCTATAGCCCCCAGGCCTTCAGCGCTCACAGCGGAGGAGATACAAACAAAAATTATCATACTAAATTGATGGCAAATCATTTTATGACTGGGCCCATCATAAAGATATTATCATATTTAAGCTATATTCAATGGGAATAGAACTGTTTCATTTATGCTTTTGAGAAAAGAAAAATATTGAAATATATCAAAGCAGTAAATATATCATAATATTCAACCTAGACTAACGTTAAACTTTATACAGAGCATAACAAATTCATTTTCTAATGTGAGCGTTTTACATTTTTTTCTTGATGATACATGTACACATGGAAATGTTTTATGACAGTAATTCCAAAACTCAGTCTGTATAAATACCAGCTGAAGAAAACTCACTTGCCATAACTTGAAATATTTAACAAGATATGTTTTCCAATATGGGATTTCACACCCGTCTGCGTGCTTTTAGAAAAAAATGCCCACAATTATTTACTTAAAATATATCATCACTTGAATATCGTACTTAGCAGTCGTCTTTGTATTCTCATTTAACTAGTTTACAAAAAAGGTTACACGTGTGTAATGATTTAACTTTATGAACACTAGCTACAAGTGAGCTATGAAAAATACAATGTAGACGGCAAAAGAAAAATGCAAATTCAACATATTTTTTTTCACTCGTCAGAACATATTGCAGTTCGATATATACGATCACTTTTCTGTTTTTTTTTTCATTTTGGGTCAGAAAATATTATTCTTTATAGCCTAAGTTTCCTTATAACCGAAGTACGATATAACCGTATATTTTTACATGAAACAAAAAAGGGAAAAAATCGGACCCAAAAACGAACTGTTCGTTATATCCGAAATTACGTTATATGCGGAGTCGACTCACAACTAAAATGTAACGTTTTTGGGGAGATATATGTTCTGTTACTGTTTTGAATGTTGTATTTAAAAACAATGAAAGCATAATAATGCATGTTTATGGCATTAGTCGACGTAAGTTTAGTTCGATAAAGACGAAAGTTTCATTAGTTCATTGAATCGCCCTCGAACATATGTGCGTGATGTATAAGCACACTCACGAAAGTAAGGCAGTGAGTTTATCGTCGCTATTACATGACTGAGGCACGCACAGCATCAGTGCTATTTACCAAAAAAAACTTATGCCCCAACACAGATTCGAACACAGTTCCTTCCGCATTCTAATCAGCATATAACAATATGTTTCCAGAATGAAAGCTGACAGCAAATCATTATCAATACATCATTTTCACGAGATGACCGTCATTGTATTGTTCTAACTTCGTCTGTGTATTATGGTACCTTGACCAACCGTTTTTAGCTTGACTTTGCGAAGAAAAGGTGAGCTATACTACTCGCACTGGCGTTTGTGTCACATCTTGGTTAAGTTTTCGTACTACTCCCACTTTATTTCGAAACCATAAGAGGTATGGCTCTGAAACTTACCATACTTGTTTGCCATTACAATATTCATCTACAAATGATTGTACATAACTCTGTCAAGGTTTTTGTCAGAATTATGAGTAGCAAGGGGTGGCAGTATGGAAAAAAATATGGCGATATGGAAACTATTTCGTGGCAGTATGGAAAATATCGTGGCAGTATGGAAAATGTTTATGGAAAAAATCGTGGCAGTATGGACATTTTTATGGGGAATACGCAACTGCTAATCTAGCGTTCTAGGATGGATGTTATCTTTTTTTCCTTTTAAATAAAAAACAAACATTCGTTTACAGTTATAAGTTTATTCAATAAATTACATCAAATCGATATTGTCTTTGTTTTTATTGTCCTGCCTGGCGTACAGTCGTGCTTATCTCCAAGGTGACATATATCGTATACGTCTATGCTCTACGGTCTTCATGTAGTCATGGTCTTCAGTAGTGTCTATGACTCTTTTTATTATTTTACTGCTGAGTTTCTTAGTCTAATAATATCTTTATTTCCTGCAGTACTGAAGAGCATAACATATATACATATTTTATATATACAAAGCTACAATTAATACATAATCATACATGTACAAACAAATAAACATGACTTATTGACATGGCATCATACAAACATATAAGCATGAGCTATAAACATGACATTATACAAACATATAAGCATAAGCTATAACCATGACATCATACAATCTTCAGTTTCAATTTTACAGTCTTTACCTAGTATATCTTTCATTGGAGGGATCATGGTAATTCTTTTTCCAGATCTATGAATATAGGGTTTAGTTCCCAATGTAAACCATTTCTTGATTTTTTTCAAGAGTAATCCAAGTTCACGTTCGTAGATTTCAAATTCCATGGATACTGTCCATTTGAAAGCTTTAGTGCTGAGTAGCATGGTCTTGAAGCTCTTCCAGTGGTATGATGCTTGAATTTTCGGTAAGGATAAGTTGAATCTTATCCTGGTTCTGAAAGTCAGTTTACCGTTCAACGCAGTTTCAGACAAAGGCATCAGTCTGAATTGTCTTTTAGCTATAGCAATGTGATGATTTTGTGTATATCCAAAAGATGCAAGAAGAGGTCCTTGATTGCATTCCGTGATGTCAGTTACTTTTATAAGTAATTTCAACGGTTTTACCTCTGGTTTAATACGTTTTCCATGGGTAGATGGTCTATCTCTGTCTTCTTTTAACATTCCTGGTCTGTACACCATTGCTATTGTCAATATCACGATTTGACCTTCACAATGTCCTTCTACTTTTCACTACTTTTTATGGCAGGTGGTATGGAATGAATCAATCCTGGTAGGGATCTATACTATAGTATAGACCCTCCTATTGGGAATATTCCCATAGAGACCTATGTGTAGTATTTTACCAAGGAGAACACAAGGTGGAAATGAAGACAAACACGTTTTAGTTTTGATGTCTTTTATTGAATAATTAATTATTAACAAGAACAAGAATTGAAACAAGAACAAGTATTGAAACAAGAACATATGCATGATGAATACATTTTATGAATTATGATAAACGATTTTATGTGAGACGAGACATTTGAAAGAATAAGCTGCATTATCCTGTGAGGTTCTACCCTCTGTGGTACACCACTGGCACGGAGGTGTTTTTGTTTTGGCACCTGTGTTGCTAGCCTGTACAATCGTCCATAGCATATAATAGTCTAAACCACCGTGCAACTGCTTTATCATTGTCCCAATAACGTCCGGTTCTTAATGGGGTTGTGAGAACTGTATCCTGATCACAACCTCGGACTAACATGTCCGAGGCAAAAAGACAGTAAACACCGCACATAAGTGTTCTTCTATCTTGAAGTCTCATTGAACTCATCGAGTAATATCTGGTATTGTTCTGAAGGAAAGGTTGAATATGGTCTTCCAGTGGAGGTAGTCCATACGAATCAAAGTAGATGGCTGTATTTTCCTTGAAGAAGTTGGCCACCCAGTGTTCTCCGGACTGATCCGAGTTGTGGGTGTTCACAATGTAAGCTTTCACATGAGGTGGTTTTCGATTCGGTAAAATATCCTTAGGGTACACCAGTGCATGTAAAGGAGACAAGATAATCGATTTATCCAGAATAATTATATTGCAGTTCAATCGTATCCATAGCTCCACACTTTTTTTGACCTGATCGGCCCACTGGTTGATCCAGACTGACTCTTTTTTTTTTTTGGTGTTATAGCTTTAAATCTGTCCAGAGTTCGTAAGCTCGAATGATCTCACCAGGAATGGACTGATATTCACAAAGCATTGGATACCACTGAGCGATGACCTTTGGAAGATTCAGTTCTTTGAGGGCGATCTCCACCCAGATGTCTATGTTGGCCATGCAGAGCACGTGTTGCAGTTGACTCGGGTGATCAATTTGACATCCCGAGCAGTCTTTGTGAACCATAACATAGATCAATGTCTGCAAGTTCTCTATCCGGCTGTCTCTAAATCCCTTTGAATTTGAGCCAAATTGTGTTCCAAATGATTCTGGTCAAACTTTGCCTTTTTGTCAGGAGGGGGTTCAGACACGACCTCCATATAGGCTTTCTGTAGTTGTTTCTCATGGTCCTCTTCCATGATGGTCAATCGTGCTGGATTAATAGTCCGTGATCACCTCTCTGAGACCGTTGATTTCAATCTGATTGTCGAATTCAGCATACACGAGCACGTTGATCGGTTCGGCGAGTGGTTCAGCCAACTGAAGCTCTATGTGTAGGTTCCTCGTTTTTATATGATGGAGCTGTCCTTCTTCACTCCCTTGATTTGTCGTCAGATAAAATCCACACAGTGTGAAGCCATTCTTAAACGGTCAACGTGAGGCCTATGGTCCGATTGGCACCGAGAGCTCCAAGGGCTTGATGCAGTCCCACGTAGGACCTTAAGCATTCTCCTTCTGCAAAGTTCGGATAGTAAGCTCGGTTGGTTTTACCATCAACGCTGACCTCTATTTCGGATAGATGAAAATCAAGAGGGTTGCTGCCGGAGGTTCCGTTCATGAAGGCTGAATTTCTGACCATGCCAATAAATAAGCGTTTAGGCAGCTGTCCTGGGAAGAGATGATCTTCAATTTTGGATCTTTGACCTCCAGAGATAGTGAAGGTTTTAACCTCTGCTCGTCTGATGGGGGAATCTCATGTTTTGATCAGCAATCGTCTTATTTAGATTGTTGGCCACCGCAGGAAGCAGGTCGATAGTGCGAACGTTAAATCCAGCTTGTAAAAAGTGGATTTTAACAGCCTCTTGACTTATCGTGCAGAACTCTGGGCTAGTCTTATTGAGCCAGAGTCGCATCTCTATACCGTTAGGTAGGTATTTATCTTGTAAAAACAGGTCTACATGCAATCGTCCAATCAGTTCCAGACTTCGGCTTTGATGAATGCTTAATCGTCGTGTGACAAATCCAGCATTACCACCGTTGCTAGCATTGGCTTGCATGTCGTATCATTCACCCAAAGTTCCATCGGCTTCAAGGGTGTTGTTTTCAAGTGGGGCGCATAAGATAGTAGATTCTCCAGGTACGCCTTGTACGGATAGGTGTCTGATGTATTTCTGACCAGTTTATTGTTTAGATACACATTCAAATTACAGAACAGACTGTGAAAAAAAGTTGTTGGCCACGGAAGCGTGCGTGTCACCCTCTAAATCTGTGCCATCGCCTTTGACGATCTTGACCTTCAAGTACAAGTAGGCCTGATTGAGATCTGTCCACTTTTCAGTTTGTGCCGGAATGATGAATTTAATTGGAGCCGTATTGTTCAGAGCTGAAATAGGATAATGTTCTGTCCACTGGCTATCTTGCATGGCTGTCATGGTAGGTGGAACCGATATCACATCCAATTCCGATTTACTACACTCGCAGGAACCGTGTTGCATGATGATGATGATGATTCAAAATATTTTTTTCAAAATAATGAATCCAATGATAAAATCCAATGAGTAATCAAATATATCCAGAGCTCGTTTTTTCAGCTGTCTCCGACGACGTCTCGAAGTCTTTTACCAGGATTTCCTCGGACGTCTCCTTTTTATGCCTTTCTTTTTTCTGGATGGACGAGTAGTATGTGGCTTGTTGCCTGTCAGCTTCTTGAGCAGTGTTATTCCTAACGATCTGGCAGCTACTTTTCCAACGTTGGTCAAGGCTTTCTTGCCCCGAGATCGCAAGACACGAGCAGGACTCTTTTTTTCAGGATTATTTCTCCGACGGCTTTGATTCCTTCTTTTTTCAAAGCATTCAAGGCGGTTTTGGCAGCTGGCATTATCAACGGGATCGCCGATTTGGCGGCCGATTTTAACATGCTTCCCAGTCCTTGACCATACTGTCGCGGTACACCACGATACACAGGATGCATTTAGTAGGGTAGGGTTGATTTCTTTCTTAAGTGCAGCCTGACCATCGATTTGCCACTGACGAACTGAACGAGTTCCCCCAAATCGCTCCTTACATTGATCCCGATAGAATCAAACTTTGACTTAGCAATGGGGACGTAATGCAGGTTGACAAATTCTTGATGATGGTAGTGTTGGCTGACACGACCTCCTCCTCCTCCTTTTCCTCCTGTGAATGGCACGAGTGGAGCTTCAATGTCTCCCACGAGGGTATATTCGGCCAAATCCGAATAAATGAATAAATGATCGCATCCAACATTGAGATCTAAAAATCACTTTGCGTATTGCGAGGAAATAAAGTCATGGGACTGTCACTGAGCACGGTGATGTAAAACGAATTCATGATCCCAGCGTCTTTTGGGGTTTCACAAACTTAAAACCTGGTGTCGGTAGATTGTAACCCAGAGAGCTACTTAACAACACGAGCCACAATTCTTTGTCCTGCGACTGAAAACTAAGATGATAGCATAAATCACAATAATCTGTTAAAAGAAAGTGATTCTGTTTTTCGCTGCTCTCGTGCTGCTGCTGTTATTGTTGTTGTTGTTGACGGCGGTGGTGGTGGAGCCTGTGTTCTCTTCTTGCATTTCCACACTACTGAACGTATCCGAAGTCTGAGACATGTTTTTTTATATCAGATAGGATTCTGGAATCCAGCTGTCAAATTTCTTTGGATAGCCTTCCCAATGCACTTTGATTTCCTTGATTGTTTTTCTGCCTTCTTTCCTGGAGCGTCGTCCGAGAACTGATTCAATTTCATAAATGTCCGAGTCTTTTATCGGCTGAATTTCAGGCAGGTAGAAAGAGCCTTCAATACGTTATTCGGCAAGTTTTTCGAGCTGTACTGTATGTGGTGAGCTGTGACGAATGTGAATAATTTTAAAGAACTCGGTGGTCCAGTTGGGTAGATACCCTTTGTCAAATGTTCGTTTGGTCTTGTTGATACGCACTAAATTTCCCACGTCGACCGAGAGTTTAGCTCTGCGTGTCTTTGATCCATACAGGTGTTGGGTAATCTCCGCCTCCTGTTGTGTCGTGACCGAAGCCGATGTGGTCTGAATGCTTTGATTGAAACTGTGATTGTAAGCATGCACCAAATCTTGCAACCCGGGTATTTTTATTCGTAAACTATTTCCACATCCGTGTTTTCAAGGTGCGTTGAAATCGTTCCACTATACTGGCTTTCGTCTCTGGATTCTCAGTGGTGAAGAAGTGAATGTCCTTTGTTTTGAAAAAGGATTGAAACTCTTTGTTTTTTAATTGAGATCCTTTATCCGTTTGCAGTGCCAGTGGTATCCGCTCTTTCAGGATGAACTTGAAAGCTTTGATTAAACTATGTCCTGTTTTGTTGTACAGAGGGACTACCCAGGCATATTTTGAAAACACATCAATAACACAGAGTAAATACCGATACTGATCATTGTCTTTCTTGAGTGATTGTTAATCGGCTAAATCCGCTTGCCACTGGTGATCAATACCTCCCATCACCTTTTTCTTCTTGCAAATTTACGACGAATCGGTTTGTGCAACGTGTAAGTTTTCTGTCGCTCTAACCAGGACTGGACTTGCTTCAGGGTAATATATTTGTCCTGCTTTCGAGCTGCTTTGTACAAGGCACCTATCCCCGAAAAAGCAGCGGTGGAGGCGATGCTCCCTTTTCATTTCAATCACCAAGCTTCCCAGTCATGGTTTTATACCGTCTCTTGACCGTTTGAGGTGGTGTCATCAGTGAGAAGTCTGGTTTATCTGCCTCCGCCCCCAATTGTCCCCATTGGTGACGCCTGATCTCTGTATCCAACCCCATCTCTCCTTGTTACCAACGACTTCCCGAGGAACATTGATCTCTTTGATCCCCTGAGCAAACTTTTCCCATCCTTTGGGTTTCGAAACTTTACGATAGCGTAACACTTCATTGACCAAATCAATGACATTAGATCCTACCACGGGTGTATCTTGGTATTGTAACACACCCTGACGGTCTCATCCCATGTTGGCATGAAGCAGATGAAGAAGTACTTTAGCTTTCGTTGCATCGTGACGGGTACGCTGGCCATTATACGACTTGGAATCGTGGTTGGGTCTTCTTCTTCTTCTTCTGTAGTCGATGGTGGTGGTGGTGAAGCTGCTGCAGCTGTTGCTGTTGCTACTGCTGCTGTAGTAAGAGTCGAACTCTGAGGCTGTATGGCTTTCTTATGGGCCCTCTGAAATGTCTGTTACGTTTCCCCATACAACTCAGCTTTCTCTGGTTCCGACAGATCATCCCGCTGTAGTACAGACTGCATCTCTTTCTGGTAATCCACGGTGTGCACGACCTTGGGGCTAGGTGGGAGTCGCGGCCATGGTGGTTCTGCTTTTGCTGTATCTCTTCTAACATTTTGTAGGGAACAATGACCATTTTCTTCATATTTTTTTCAAAAAGGTAGGAGTCCTTGTATGACTTTACCTACGACAGGTGCTAAAGCAGGAGCCAAAGCAGGAGCCAAAGCGGGAGCCAATGCAGGAGCTAAAATGCTTAGTAAGGGTAGAACTCCTCCTTGTTGATTCAACACCCTCTTTTTCTTTTGAATCGATACTTTTTTGTCCGCTATCAGACGGAGTTGTTGACCCTTGGGGTGTTACTGGCGTTTCTGAGCTTCTGACAGGGGTACATTGCCTTTTAAAACATTGTGACAACACTCTGCGACGCAATGGATCAGCTCCCTTGGTGCTCCTTTCAGAATTTTCTTTCATAAGGGGGCAGAGGCTTGTCCGAGCGCCAGTACCATGGTACCGTGTTTTTTAATCAACGGTTCTTTGCGTTTGTTGATTTTTGTTTTTCTGCTGCTGACCCTCTTGCTCTGAGTCTAACGTCAAAATGAAGCCCAGGATGATGTGTACCACTGTTTTAAACACGACTGATTGATTTGACATTCAGATTGTCTCAGAACCTAAATACCATGGATGAGAGTTGAAAAATCGAGCTAGGGTAGGCGTATGGAGGTCTGACAATGATGATCCCAAGGACGACTAAGTGACAAAACGAGAAAAACGACTGCTGCTGGATCCACTGTTGAAACCATTGTTGGATCGGCTACGGGATCTGTTGAATCGAGGTGTCCTTGGGGTGCTGGGTGTGCTTGACCCCAGTGGAATTCCCAGGGGGGTTCTCAGAGGACTGAAAGACACTCTTCTCGCAGGAGTTCCGGTAGACTACTCGGTAGGCTTCCGAGTAGGGAGCTACCCGGTAGGCTTCTGGATGAGCTTCACAGTGAGCTTCCTGTCTGCGTCAGACGGTTACTTGATGCACCGTGTCTCAATGCTATATCACCTCCCAAGGGTATTATGGGTATTCCTGGAGAGGCTGGAGTTGGCGAGAGTCTCTGTACCTTTTTCTTTCGACTTTGAATCACAAAGCGCTCATCTATCTTTATGGACCTTTTCTGTTTTTTCGGTGTTCTTTTTTTCGTAGAGGCTCTTTTCTTTGCTCTTTTTTTTCTTTGGAGAGGCTTTTGTCTTTGGAGAAGCTCTTTTCTTCTTCTGAATTTTCTTCCCAAAGTTTCTCACGGTTTTTTGTCCATCCAAGCGCAATAAACTTCGAATCATGACCCCACCTAGAAATCCAATACCCCTTGGTTTCAAAATGAGTTGACGTTTTGTATTGGCATCCACCTGATTATTGGCTAACTGTGTGATAGCCTCCCAATGTTTTTCCATAAAGTTCATCGTTTGTTTTGGCAAGTGAATCTTCTTTTGCATAATCACTCTGGCTACCAGGGTAAACCATCGGATCATTTCTTCTAAGTCAGCTTCCAGTAATTGTCGTCCGGCTGCAGGATCATGCTGCAGACTGAGGGCTTCCAATTTTTCAATCACAGCTCTTGGTGTGTACATCATGGCGAGTCAGATACGAATGATCAATGGAACGTCAGTTCATATCTTTTTATCCCGTGTACACCACAGGTCCATGCTCCTCCCCTGTCCTCAAATGATGAAAGAGGTCGGTACGTAACCGATACGAGTCTGGTGTTTTAGGATGAAAATCAATCAGTAAATACCCCTGAGGTATCGAAATGGCATCCTGGTAGGCCGCCAGTAAATGGGGTAACTGAATCTGACGCTCTAACGTTTTGATCTGACCTTTGTCTCTGGTGTTTTGAAACAATATCATATACTGGGCATTCAAACTCAGAGTACGACTGGCTTTCCGATGATGTCCTTTTCGTGTGAACCACAGCTTGATTTTTTCTTCATCCTTATCGCCTAGCATATCGTCAAAGACAATCAAATGAGGCACCGAAACATCACTCACCAGGTCTTCTTCGTCATCAGGAATGCCTTCGATAAATTTGATTGAAGGTGAATTTTCTTGCAGCAGAGCGTATGCCGATTGCCATTTTTTATAACACCAGACCACTTGCTCAGTAATGATGTCAAAAAGATCTTCCTTATAGTCCAGTAACCGTTTCACAAATTGGGTTTCTCCCGAGCCACTAAGGCCTGAAATAAAAAGATAACAAGGGTGCTGAAACAGTAATGTGTTCTCCATGAGGGGCAAAAGAATAATGACACCCTTATGGCTTTGAATCGCTTTTTATTCTGGTTTCACATGGTAACATCTTTTGAAAAAAATAGTCTTTGAAAACATCTTTGAAACATCTTTTGCAACAGTATAACAGTATAACAGTGTACAGTGGTGCTCACGTTTTTGTTCCGTTTACCTCATGGTTGTTACCGCGTGGGAAACGCCTGGTAAACGCGGTCAATTTCACGCGTATACCGCGAAAATAACGGCTCATTTCCAAATAAGGAAAGAATAGCCGGTATAAAAAACGGGTCACTCCAAATATGGAAGCAGTACCCCGGTACAGTGGCGCTCACTTTTTTGTTCCTTTTTTCGGCAGGAAAACGCGAGCAGCGCCCGTGTTTCGCCCGTTTACGAAACGGGGGGTTTTTCGACTCGCACCGTTTAAAAAACGCGTTTTTTGCCCGCCCCGTGAAATATAACGGCTTGTTGCACTGCACATGCGTGAACAGCGAGTTCCTGCGTTTTTACCCGTTTTTTTCCCGGAGTATCAAATGCGCATGCGTGAAAAGCGAGTTCCTCCGATTTTTGCCGTTTTTTTCCGGGGTAGCAAATGCACATGTGCCACATGTGTTTCTCCACTGTCTGAATTTTTGGTAAAATTAGGCCTATCCGTACAAACTGAAAATTCGCGAGTATCATTATAGATGTTAAGTTTATAATGTGGTCAGATTAAGATTGTTTTTTTTTTGTTTCTTATTTTCAAAAACAAAGTATAACTACCACCAGCCTGTTACATCATTACTTCCGAGTTTTCATCATAACCATTGTAAAATAAGCGGGTACTTATCCCACAAGATGGGGAGCGAGGAGAAGGCCTTGTGATAGATAAAATTAATTCAGCACCTCCAATGTCCCTATTATGTTACTATGAACAATCTATAACCAGTAGATATACATTTAATTAAATTAAACCTGCTCGATCATATGATTTCAGTTATCAAAATAAAACTATAACATCGGCAGTTGAGAACATTAATGGCCATGCTTCTGGTTCAATAAACATAGATTCTTTGATGTATGCATGTACAAAATTTCCATATTCTTGATAACAATATAATCGCTCTTGAGACTAACTACTATAGGAATTGCTGTTGCCAGACTTTTCATATCCTGATAAATTGCAAAACGTATAGTAATATATCAAGAGTTTTACTAACACGAGTGGCCATGTTTCCTATATAAACATAATAAGGTTGTTTAATATTTTACGATAAAATACAGTGCTAAGAAAAATTATCAAAGGGCGATGTGCCAAAAGGAAGTATTTGCTAGACGAATGTAAACAAGCCGTCCAAGTGCTTTTCGTGTTTTCAAGCTACAATGATGTACTGCTTCAAGTTGAATATAGATGTGTAAGAAAAAATTGTAATAATAAATATGTGCCAACATTTTATTGTTTATTCTAAAATGACTCACGGTTTTGTCTCTATATACAAAGAGTTGAAAAATTATGCTATATTAAACCATAAACAATGCAGGAACCGATATGCTGTAAACATGACATCATATTGCACCGCATGACGTTAAATGAGTGTTCGCATAGAAAACGCTTTGCATTAATTCACCTTTTGTAATATCTGGTCATGTTAGAATCAAAATAAAATCCTTCTCAGCATTGTAATCGTCTTATAAACAATTATCTGTCGTATTGATGCGCTGTTAAAAACCACTCAGGCTTTCGGTCTTTGTGGCTAATTACTGTGTATTGGTGCTCCAAATCATTGTTAATTAAACGATAAACAGTGCTGGAACGGATGATATTTCATAAATAAAACAGTCGTTCAAATGCAAAAAATGAAATCACTCGTACTATGTACTCATTTTCTAAAAATTTCTACGCATTTGAACTCCTGACTGTGTTTTATTCAACAACAAATACAGGGACACATTTATTTTTTCTTAAATAAAATTTACTTTGAAGTATTCACACTTCCTTTGGCAAAGTCATTAAAGTCTATTTGTTAACGACTGAATTATATACCGACAGTTATTAGTTACTGTCTGTCATTGCCGTCACAGAAAAAGCACGCGGCTAAGAAATGACAGAGAAATTGCTGCTTTTCACTTAATTGAAAGTACCACAGTACAGGGTGTAACCATACCGGTATGCATCGAATCTCAAGGGAATTGCAACATACCGGTCTTATCGCACACTCCTACTCATTACACATGTTACAGATGGACTCAACCCCGAAAAGAGATGTGCATTGTTGCATGTAGAAGTATCTAAAATGTATTGCCTAACTTGCCATAAGGATACTTCTTCCTTAATTTGGCATTGAAGTGATCAAACCCATGACTCTTGTATTGATGCAAACGCGCAATTACTGCCCCACCCCTTTACTGAACTAGAATTAAGGCATGTATTACTTTTAACTTTGGTAATCAAGGCTAAGCGTGGGGTAGCCGGATACGGCTTCATAGACTTTTGGTCTAGGTTGCCGGCACTGTATCTCATATGGAGTTACACAGTGTCATTCTTGAAAACATAATTTGTTTTTATAATTATATGAGTTTCACTAAAATCAGATAAATGTATTTCTTGTAAGGCAACACTTGTACTTAAAATGCTACCATTGTTGTTAAAAAGCTTGCATCATTTATTATCTACAATAACTCGCTCACTTATGCAGTAAAACAAATAAAAACATAAAGGGAGTTTATTCATAACCATACTGGAACATCCTGATTATATGTGCATCTCCTTTAAATATTGAACTTTCCTACTAAATCCTGATAAATTTCAATCAGGCAAAAAAGCACTAAAGATCCATAAGTCTATGGAAAATAATCACTTTGGAAATTGCCGACATTCCACATATCTCCTATTTGAACTTGCTGAGAAAAAGGGTGGAAACCAACGGAGTTCTATCTATTCAATACAGTACATTGTATAACTCTGTGAAAAATAATCGATCAAGTGGAACACGCCAGTAGTTGCTGTCAAATAGGTCTGGAACAAATGAGAGACAAAAGAATGGATGACCTTACCATAGACAAAGCATTATACAATGCCCCACACCCCCACCTCCAGGTAGCATAATAAAATAGAACTATCACTGAAGGTGATGAATACCCCCAAAACCTCCATCCCTGAACGGAATACTGACACAGTATTCTTAATTTATATCACATTTCATACTTATAATTGGACTATGCAAAACGACTGTAGGCATGTTACTTATCTCTTCTATGTAACATTATTTTGACCAGAGGGTTTGGAAAATCAGAGTGTACAATATCTAATTATCTTAAACACGTGTGACCTTGACGTAGTGACCCAAAACATTGACCGGTCTAGGCATATTACAGTGGCGATCACGTTTTTGTTCCGTTTACCTCATGGTTGTTACCGCGTGGTAAACGCCCGGGAAACGCGGGTAATTTCACGCGTTTTACCGCGAAAAAACGGCTCATTTCCAAATATGGAAAGAATAGCCGGTGAAAAAACGGGTCACTCCAAATATGGAAGCAGTACCCCGGTAAAGAGGCGTGTCCAAACAAGCAGCCAATCAGAACATTCCCAGCGCGTTTTTTTTCACGGCTGTTGCTTTTTCACTAATTAGCGAAGCGTGTCTTTGTGTAAATACTTTGATTCTGTTTACATTGAAATGTAAGCGTCCACAGGTGAGTGTAGCGTACCAGGGACCCATACAGTGATTTTTTAGTTCAAAATAGCCTAGTTACTTTATATCAATAAGAAGGTAAACAACACAGTTCGCACATAGACCCGGTTTCAGCTTCAATTACTTCATACAGAATAGTGCATATTTATCAAAACCTATTGCATATATAGCCTACGTAATTATATTTTCCGTAAACGTTTACTTCAAGGTCCAAATGCAAACAGTTTTGTAACAGCGACTGATAGTTTCCGAAATTTGTACCATTTTTCGCCACTCGAATAAATCTCACAATTTTGGGTGCGTCTATTTTCCAATATGCAACCGTCACTGTGGACATACAGAAGAACGGCACAACACTGCTACTTGAGCTCAGTATTCCATAGACATGTATTAGTGATGTGTAACCTAGACTTGGTAAGACCTGGCCGATTGATGCATTATGGAAACTAGTTTTTCCCATTACCAGTATGGCTGTATGTATATGTTTACAAAATATATCAACGAAATAAAATGAATACTGTATTAACGGATCGTATTAAAACTCGAAAACTTGTGGAAATATTTATCAAATCAATTTCTACGAGCGTCGGTTGGGTAATACTTGGATGACACAAGGCGAGATTGTTTTAAAGCTTGTTAAAAGGGAAGAATTCAGTGTTAGAAATGTGTGAGATTTATTCGGGTTGACGAAAAATTGTAAAAAAATCGGAAAATATCAGTCGCTATTTCAAAACGGTTTGCTTTTTGGGCCTTGAAGTAACTTTTACGGAAATGATAAACATTTATACTATATATGCAATGGTTTTAATAAATATGCATCTTCTAGATGAAGTAATTAGGCTGAAGTTGGTCGATGTGTAAACTGTGCCCTGTTTACCTTCTTATTGATATATGTCATTAGTCTTTTTTATCTAACATTCACTGTTTGGGTCCCTGGTACGCTACACTCACCTGTGTAAGCGTCCATGTTATTGCTGATCTGTTTTATCAATATAAAATCTACAGTTTAATTAAAGTTGGCACGAACATTGTTGTAATAAACATACTGTACATTAATAATTTCTCTAGATTTTACTGTAGATCTATCCCGGCCCTGGATATTTTAATTTTGATATTTGTCCCGTTCAAGTTTTCGTTTACTAATAGTCAGAGACGATGTCTCTGCTATTAAGTAGTATTTATTTTAGGCTACAATAATCTCTAGAGTGAAGACGCGTAGATGATTACAACATAACACAGTCATTAATTCGGAGCTGCACTTTACTGTACCTGTTCTCGACACAAACAACAACAACAAGATGAAATCTTAAACAAAATGGTTTAGAATTAACTTTACAAGTTTACAGCCCCTTAACATGGGGTTTACAGTCTTTTCAGGTAAGGGATATAACCTACATATCCATATCTTATGATCAGACCATCAGATATATGGTAAAATGTCAGGTTTTAGACTTTTAGTTAACAGTTCATAAACAATTGTATCCCTGTACAGTACTGGTACTGTGGTTTGATAATTTTTGTGTTTTTCCCCCTCCCCCCCTTTTCCTAATATTAAAAAAAAAAAAAAAAAAAAAAAAAAAAAATCGTGTTCATTTCTTCATCCGGTAGAAATTAAATGAAAAATCGGTCTTTAGCGTTGACTCATATGCAAGTTTAAATTTATTTTAAACAAATATTAATAATATAAAAGACTTTTAATTGATAACATAGAAAGAACTATTATAAAAACAATCTAGTTTCAAGGTAATGGAAGATCGTCAACTTCTTTCATTTCTAAGCTTGGTTATTATAATTATTCAGAGTACTAGATGCATAGAACCCAGCGATAACAGCGGAGGAGTCACTTTTCCCAAATGTAAATAATTTTCAGTACCCGGATGTGCGAAGACGAGAGTGACAGTCATACAGGCTTTAGTCATGTAAGTAGGCTGTACCGACATAAATTAAATTTGTATTTGTGAATCAACATAACCTCTGTAACTAGGTCCTACAACTTTTGTTTTGACCAACTAATGCATTTGGCTCATTCTTTTGACCTGGGTTTTTTTATCGGATGTTTTCCTCAGTCACATGAAGTTTGGACCCCAAAAAGTCATTTTTATAAAACACCCCGGACCAACAATCAAGTATATATAATACATATACTTGATAGTCGGTCCGGGGTAAATTTGATTATGTTGCGAAGAGTCATTATTAAAAAAACACCCCGGGCAGACTATCAAGCATATAATTATAATATCAGGGTCCGTATATCATGTATATTACATGTAATCTACGTACCCTGATAATACCTTGTATTATATATACTTGATTGTCGGTCGGGATGTTTTATAAAAAAGCATGGCGAATGACAAATACAATTCGAACAAAACTGTATTCGACTAAATTTAATATTCGAATGTATGATCGTTAAAGCCCTACCAAGCATTATAAATGCCTGAAACCATGTGGCAATGAGGTCTTTAAAATGACGTCATGTATGCAATGCTTTCTGGTGATATTTCCCGCGATCTTTGACATTTTATTGAAGTAAACTCAACAGAGTTAGAGTTTGAAACATTATGTCGTAACATAAAATAAACAAAACAAATGTTGGTTTCTATGTCATATCACGATAATTTCACTTGTTTACACCAAAAGTAGTTATTTTCACTTGTGGCTGCGTCGTTCATGAAAATATCACTTTTGGTGCCCACTCAGTGAAATTATAACATGATCTTACACCAAACCCAGCAATTATCCTTTATATTGTCTGAGAATTACATTTATAATACCTCTATTTTGTCAAAGGCTTTTTCTTTCCTTTAAAACTCTTATAATTTGATTGGTTAACTGGCCAGTATGACGTAAAGGCATAGCCTAGAATATAGTGTTATATTCACCACAGTGGTCAGTACTGATTGGAATTTAGATTTAATTGTAAATAAGCCACTTGACCACTTTGTCAACCACTTATGTCTCCTTATGGTATATAGTATCCACTGCTAACAGACAATGTCAAAGTATGGACAACCAAATCTACTTGTACATGTATTTTAAATTGTGCGCTACAGTTATTCAGAGAGAGCTGTAATTGAATTACAGACCTGTAAATTCACAGTCAACTCCTTGATTCAAAGACTTCTCCGAAAGCTAAAGGCGAGAAAGACTATATATCCAATGTCTTCGCTTCGTGGAGTGTTAGCTTTCTCGGAAATAGGAAGCAAATAGTGGTTTTAACTCAAACAGGATAAACATTAAATCAGGTGTACTCCAGGGTATTTTTTTGGGACCACTACTCTTTCTGTTGTATATAATTTTGTCATGCAACTAGCCTTATATATTTACCAATAATGAATTACCAGAGGCAGTGCAAGTGAAGAATTGTAGGCGTTTCAGTGATGATATAAAACTACAGAAAATAATAGATGAGCATTAATATCTCTACAAAGACATCATTTTCATTTTATTGATTTACTTCATAACTATTTTATTACAAATTTTAAATTGTGGGTTTATGCCATAATGTTATTGACGTGGTGTCACTGAATCCAAGATGGCCGCAACAATAGAGCCAATATCGGGGATGATCTCAGATTAAAGGGGCATACCGGTACCCTTTAACTGATGTCAAACTAAATAACCTCCAAAACATGAATAAAAGAATCTTAGGAAGTATTATAACTCAACCTAAAAGTTTTAGCTACATGCATTTCCAGTCATTATTGATAAAATCAGCGATTAAAAATATACTGCAGTACTTGAAACCATTCAATAATATATGTAGAGTTGTTGTTGTACAATTAATGGATGGATGCGATTTATTACAGAAAGCTTACTTGTGGTAAAATGAGGCAGTTTTCGCCTTAGGTTCTTCTTTGATATTGTATTTATTTATCAATTTGCGTTTATTGAATACATAATTTATGTTTCGAGAATTCGAGAGTGCCCCTTTAAAGAGACATAACCTGTATCTGATAACAAACTGAAAAACTCCAAAACATAAATAATAAAATCTTTAGAAGTATCAGAACTCAACCTAAAAAACTCAGCCATGCATTTCCAGTTATTATCAATAAAATCAGCGGTTTAAAATATACTGCAATACAGTTAACCATTCAATAATCTATGTAGAGTTGTTGTTGTACAATTAATGGATGGATGCAATTTATAACAGAACACCTCTTTATTGATTAATTGTGGTAAAATGAGGCATTTTTCGCCATAGGTTCTTCTTTGAAATTGTATTTATTTATCATTTTACGTTCATTGAACACATAATCTTTGTTTCGAGAATTTAATCTGCTAGATGTAGGGAGTGCCCCTTTAAGCAACATAAGTAATTACATGACAAAAAAGCCTTTATCAACAGAACTGCAACAATTGTTTATACAATATTAAGGATGTCATAAAAAATTGACCGTCACTGCCAGGCATTTCTTTCTGGGGGCTCAAACTGACTGACAAGTGTCTGGTGTTAAAGTATAGAGTTCGGCAGGTAAATGTGCTTTTTTGAAGGTGTTTCATAAGTCAGAAGTGGTTGGTCATTTAAGTAGGGGTGATGCTATAATAAACACACACTTAACCTTGTAACCCTATGTACATGTAAATAAACGCATACTGAAATTTGTTTTCGAAATGATGGAAGGAAGCCAATTATAGAAGTATTGCATCAGGTGACATGTACATGTTATCCCTCTCTCCTTGACCGGCCAGACAGGAACTTTTTGGGGTGACTGTTCCTTTCAATGTAAAATAACATTAATCAACACCATTCTTAAAGAGCATTCACAGAAATCAGTACTACATGTTTTTCTTAAACTGCTTATTACATTTTGTGTATTCCGGTTTTTATGATATTTTATTAAGAAATGATATTTGATTTATAGTAAAATTTGTTTGTAAGACTGTGGATATAGCGAAATCAAGATATAAGGAATATATTTTCTCTGCCCGAGATTGTTTCTTTATTTTACTGTTATATGTATATAACAAACTCGGGATAATGATATGGTCCTAATGAGTTTGTTATAAACAAGTTACCTGTATGTCCTTTACTTTTCTATTGATTTAGTGTCCAGTTCCAGTGATATTAGGTTAATGTACCAAAAATGAACTTGATATTTTCTGAAACAGTCTTTATTTAAGTAACGGACTTATTGCATATTGCTTTAGGTTCCGTTAACTTTGTGTGTTGTCTGCAGCTTTTAAACGCCTAAAATCAATATACATGCAGTCACCCTGTACATTTTAGACTTGATGGTATGTTGATTATTAAACAAGACTTATTTGCCAATAAATAAAGTGTACTGTTGATAAAGATCACAATTAACTGAAAGATTTTTATCAAAGTCTGCATTTGAATCAGAAAGGCAGAAATTAATGTCTGGTATTATTAAAGAACTTGGGATTTTCAACAAAATGCTGCAGTTCTGATAGCTGTCATTTTCATTAAAAAAATAGTAGAAAAAAGTGGTCTGTACAGTAAATAAATTACAGGAGAAGTAATAACAGAGTATGGACATGGTGGAAAGTCACCCATCTTAAATACATATTACTTCTTTCTTTTCAAAGGGAATATTACCACCATTATACAAATGTGTGGCTTTGACCTACAATTTTTTTCTATTTGTCTGAGCACTGATCTCACAAAAAGAGATCAGGTTCAAGTCCTGACTTTTAATATATGAATGTACACTCATCATTTACATGCTTCTCTAATATTAAGGGAAGATAGTTCAAGATACATATGAGTTACTGAATTCACTCTAAACTTTTTTATTGGTAGTTAATTAGCATGGCTGTTGTTCTTATTTTTATAACACACTGTTTATTATCCCAAACAAGAAACCTGGTTTCTGTATAGTGCTTTCAAAGTCAAATGAGAACTGTAACAGTTGTAGATATGGGTCTGTTTTATAGGACACCAAGTGTATCCATAATTCATTGGAACAATTAATCCTATCCTCTTGTTTAAAGAAATGAAGCTGGTCCCTCAATAATCCACAGCCTATTCAAGTTGTTTTATTGCCTTAGGCAGTACTTAAACCTTTGCTCCAATTCCCCCCTTATCAGTATATTATGTAAGATTACATAACAAAGATATGTCAGAGGGGCCATAAAGTACACTATAGTCCAATTTTGAGCACTGAACCATGAATTTACTAAGATCTTACTGTAATTAGTTTATACTTATAGTAATTCAATATTCAAGGTCAAAATTCAGGCTATACTGAAGAACTATTGGTCAGCGGGGCGCTTTTTCCCCCCCCCTTCTATAAAAGGGGGTAAATCCTACCGCCCCGGCGCGTGAGCGTCACACCAATGTTAAAGTTTGCGTACCACCCCAAATATTTTCAAAGTCCATTGAGATATTGCTTTGAAACTTTGCACACTTGTTCACCAACATGACCCTAACCTATACACAGGCGGAGGTAACTCTATCAAGCATTTTGACAGAATTATGCCCCTTTTTCGACTTAGAATTTATGTTAAAGTTTGCGTACCACCTCAAATATTTTCAAAGTGCTGACATATGGCCTTGAAACTTTGCAAACTTGTCCCCCCCCACCCCCCCCCCCCCACCAAAAAAAAGGGTAACCTGCAAGCATTTGAAATTATGCCCCTTTTTCAACTAAAAAGTTTGCGTACCACCTCAAATATTTTCAAAGTGCATTGACATATGGCCTTGAAACTTTGCATACTTGTTCACCATCATGTCTCCAATCTCTACACAATAGGAGGTAACTCTATCAAGCATTTTGACAGAATTATGCCCCTTTTTCAACTTAGAATTTATGTTAAAGTTTGCGTACCACCTCAAATATTTTTAAAGTGCATTGACATATAGCTTTGAAACTTTACATACTTATTCACCATCATGTCCCAAATCTCTACACAATAGGAGGTAACTCTATCAAGCATTGTGACATAATTATGCCCCCTTTTGGACTTAGAATTTATGTTTAAGTTTGCGTACTACCTCAAATATTTTTAAAGTGCATTGACATATGGCTTTGAAACTTTACATACTTGTTCACCATCATGTCCAAAATCTCTACACAATAGGAGGTAACTCTATCAAGCAATATGACATAATTATGCCCCCTTTTGGACTTAGAATTTATGTTTAAGTTGGCGTGCCACCCCAAATATTTTCAAAGTCCATTGAGAAATTGCTTTGAAACTTTGCACCCGTGTTCACAATCCTGTCTGTAAGCAAGAGAAGATACCTCTGTGAAAATGTTTCTTGATTTGTACTTAAAAATTCCTATTTAAAGTAGTTAAAGTCTTGTGTGCCCTTAACTGTCAAAGTTTTGTTTTATTGGCAAGCACTAAAACATTCGAGCGCGCTGTCCTACTGACAGCTCTTGTTTATTTTAAATTCGCACCATTTGTTCAGTTTTATTGAAATGCATTTAACAGCTGTATTTCATAATCAGTTGATTGAACCGTAGTTGGAAATGTAGAATTATTTTTCAAATTGGAAGTTTCTGATTGAAAATCATTTTTTGGAAGTTTAAAACAAACTGAAGAAGTGTTGTTCTATGGAATTTTGAATAAATATCAGATATCAAGTGAAAAGTGGTAAAATCCTTTTTAATAAGTTCCAAGTTAGACACTATGTAAAATATGACAATTGAAACTTTGCACCCGTGTTCACAATCCTGTCTGTAAGCAAGAGAAGATACCTCTGTGAAAATGTTTCTTGATTTGTACTTAGAAATTCCTAGTTAAAGTAGTTAAAGTCTTGTGTGCCCTTAACTGTCAAAGTTTTGTTTTATTGGCAAGCACTAAAAAGTCGAGCGCGCTGTCCTACTGACAGCTCTTGTTTATTTTATATTCGCACCATTTGTTCAGTTTTATTGAAATGCATTTAACAGCTGTATTTCATAATCAGTTGATTGAACCGTAGTTGGAAATGTAGAATTATTTTTCAAATTGGAAGTTTCTGATTGAAAATCATTTTTGGAAGTTTAAAAACTAAACTGAAGAAGTGTTGTTCTATGGGAAATTTTGAATAAATATCAGATATCAAGTGAAAAGTGGTAAAATCCTTTTTAATAAGTTCCAAGTTAGACACTATGTAAAATATGACAATCTTTAATTTATTTAGATAACAGTTCAATCATTCACGCAATTAAGTCCAAATATGTTTAAGAATCTCAAAGAATTAGACATGTCTAGGATTTCACTAAGTACACAAAGTTTAAACACAGAGTAAGTATTTTGATTTGAATCTATAAAATGCATGCTGCTCAAGGTTTATATACCTGTGATATTTGTAACATCTGTCACTTAAGGGAGTTTAATAATATGAACACATTTAACAATAAAATTTTAACAATAAATCACACAAAATAAAAGATTTACTTCAAAATGATGGTACACCACCACTCCTGTCAAAAGGTCATTGTTTGAGAATAGTGAAATAAATAAAAAATCAGTGATATAAATAAAAAAATGTTTGATAATTAAAGCTTGCCCAGTTGAAACTATCATCATACAGTTAAAGTACAGATGTTTTGAATAGATGTTGTGGTTACATATATTTAATGTTCAAGAACTGTTCGTATAATGTCATAGAAGAATTCAACTATTCCTTAACATTCCTTAACATAAGAACACAGTTTTGCAGGGGTAAACAATTAAACTATTTCCGTGATCAGAAATTGCAAATGGCTTTGAGTTACTTAAAAATATTTGACATTTAGCAAACATTACAAGTTTGAATAAATTACTTTACTTGAATACTGAAATAAATTGCATTAAACAAATCCTAATACAATACATAGACAATCTACTGTAAATCCTGTACATTTTGATACCCGAGTCAACATATTTGTTAAACATCATAACCATTTTTGCTGAGCCGCTTACAAAAGCTCAATATAGGTGTCCAAATGATGGTTCGGTGTATGTGCATGCAGGCGTCCGTCCTTGCGTGCGAACGTGCGTGCGTCTGTCTGAGTTTAGATTGTCTCGGCTGTAACTTATCCATGGATAAAGGGATTCTTAAATAACTTTGCACAGATGTTCAACATTATTAGACGGACTGTCATGCGCAAGAACCAGGTCCCTAAGTCTAAGGTAAAGGTCACACTTAGAGGTTAAAGGTCAGACTCAAGAATGACTGTCCGGAGCATTTCTTCTTCATGCATGAAAGGATTTTGATGTTACTTGGCACAAATGTTCACCACACTGAGACGGACTGTCATGTGCAAGAACCAGGTCCCTAGGTCTAAGGTCAAGGTCACACTTAGAGGTTAAAGATCAAACTCAAGAATGACTGTCCGGAGCATTTCTTCTTTATGCATGAAAGAATTTTGATTTTACTTAGCACAAATGTTCACCATCATGAGACGGACTTTTCATGCACAAGAACCAGGTCCCTAGGTTAAGGTCACACTTAAGAGGTTAAAGGTCAGACTCAAGAATGACTTTTCGGAGCATTTCTTCTTTATGCATGAAAGGATGTTGATTTTACTTGGCACAAATGTTCACCACACTGAGACGGACTGTCATGTGCAAGAACCAAGTCCCTAGCTCTAAGGTCAAGGTCACACTTAGAGGTTAAAGGTCAAACTCAAGAATGACTGTCTGGAGCATTTCTTCTTTATGCATGAAAGGATTTTGATGTTACTTGGAACAAATGTTCACCACCATGAGACAGACTGTCATGTGCAAAACAAGGTCCCTAGGTCTAAGGTCAAGGTTACACTTAGAGGTTAAAGGTCAAACTCAAGAATGACTCTTCGGAGCATTTCTTCTTCATGCATGAAAGGATTTTGATTTAACTTGGCACAAATGTTCACCACCATGAGACGGACTTTTCATGCACAAGAACCAGGTCCCTAGGTCAAGGTCACACTTAAGAGGTTAAAGGTCAAACTCAAGAATGACTGTCCGAAGCATTTCTTCTTTATGCATGAAAGGATTTTGATTTTAATTGGCACAAATGTTCACCACCCTGAGACGGACTGTCTTGTGCAAGAACCAGGTCCCTAGGTCTAAGGTCAAGGCCATACTTAGAGGTTAAAGGTCAAACTCAAGAACTGTCTGGAGCATTTCTTTTCTATGCATGAAAGGATTTTGATTTTACTTGGCACAAATGTTCACCACCCTGAGACGGACTGACATGTGCAAGAACCACGTCCCTAGGTCTAAGGTCAAGGTCACACTTAGAGGTTAAAGGTCAAATTCAAGAATCACTGTCCGGAGCATTTCTTCTTTATGCATGAAAGGATTTTGATGTTACTTGACACAAATGTTCACCACCATGAGACGGACTGTCATGTGCAAGAACCAGGTCCCTGGGTCTAAGGTCAGGGTCACACTTAGAGGTTAAAGATCAAACTCAAGAATGACTGTCCGGAGCATTTCTTCTCTATGCATGAAAGGATTTTGATTTTACTTGGCACAAATGTTCACCACCATGAATAGGAGTGTCATGCAAATTAACCAGGTCCCTAGGTCTAAGGTCGAACTCAGAGGTTAAAGGTCAAATTCAAGAATATCTTTGTCAGGAGCATTCTTCTTCATGCATGGAGGGATTTCAAGACTACTTTTATGTGGTACAACATGCATGTTACCTCCAATATTTAGGTGTTTTTTTTACATATCTATACTTGTTAAGAAGTTAGTCCTTTTGACAACTGGCGGGGTTGACATGTTGCACATGGGCATCTAGTTTAATTTTTACCATTTTGCTCACACTTTTGCCTCTTGTGCAGATCAAAACCATGTAGTCTGATCATAACCTGCACTGTTAACTATTCATTCGGTAAATTTTCAGTATGTGTATCAATTATTAATTGTAAGATTTAAAACAAAATGCAATTGCTATTTTTTCTTTTTAATTTGTTGTAGAAAAAAGCATCAATTACGTACAGTGATGAGGGAAGTTCAATAGACCAAGATATGAAAACAACAGAAAACAGTCGATTATTGCAATTGTTAACTAAAGGATGTGATGATCCAGATGGCTGTATCAGTTTAGAAGATAAAGTTCTTTTTCATCCTATTATCTTGGTTGATGAGACTTGACATATGCTTAATAGTAGATTTTTCAGCTTAAATAAACAAAACAGGAAATCAAAAGCATCAAATGAAAAGAATTGATAATTGAGGTGAGACAATGGGACACTTGATGTAATGACAACATGCAGTTAACATTAAAGAAGAACTTTGCTAAGTTTACTCATATTTGGAATTCATGTACATTGATTTTTTGAAGATAAGGAAAGAACAACAGTTAAATCAGCAAATTGATAGCTCACAAGAAACATCATTTGGCCAGACAACATCCATATTGGATAAATTCCCAAGTTGCAGCTGAAGTGATAATGCTACGCTAGCTATGACTCTTTGTTCTTATAAGAGAAGCCATTGAAACTCTAGAACAGTAGCTGATAATGAAGAATTAAGCACGTAAGATAACCTTAGTAATTTATATATATAATTATAATCACAGCATGGTGAATGAAAGCTCAAATATCAAGGTCGCACTTGGAAAACAAATGGACACATGAGAACTGTTTTTCAATTGTTTAGGTTGTAACTTTTTAATGCATTGAGAGATTTTGAATTGATTTGCACAATGCAGAAATGCAGAGCTTTAGCAGTATAGAATACGATTAAGTTCTGCAGTACATACAGTATTGGTTACTACAGGGCTTTAGATAGTAAATTATTTTGCACTCTATCTGCAAAACCCCTTACCACTATTTAATGATATTTCACAAAGTAATAAATACCATGCCTAGTTGGATTTGGTCAATACTTGGGTCACTACGTCAAGGTCACATGTGTTTAACATAATTAAATATTGTGCACTCTGATTTTCCAAACCCTCTGGTCAAAATTATGCTACACAGAAGAGATAAGTAACATGCGTACAGTCGTTGAGCGTAGTCCAATTATAAGCATGAAATGTGATATAAATTAAGAACACTGTGTCAGTATGGCGTTCAGGGATGGGGGATTTTGGGGGTATTCATCACCTTCAGTGATAGTTCTATTTTATTATGCTACCTGGAGGTTGGGGTGTGGGGCATTGTTATAGTTGCCGCTTTGACTATGGTATGTTCATCCATGCTTTTAAATTGTCCCTCATTTGTTCGGGACCTATTTCACAGAAACTATTGGCATGTTCCACTTGATCCATTATTTTTCTGTATCCGGCTACCTTACCACTGCCTATGTTTAAATGCCTTGAGATTAAATCCAAAGTTAAAAGTAATACATGCCTTAATTCTAGTTTTAGCTAAATGGTAGAGCTGCTAATTGCGCATTTGCATCAATACAAGAGTCATGGGTTTGATCACTTCCATGCCAAATTAAGGAAGAAGTATCCTTATGGCAAGTTAGGCAAGACATTTTAAATACTTCTACATGTATGCGACAATTCACATCTCTTTTCGGGGTTAAGTCCATCTGTAACTTGTGTAATGAGTAGGGGTGCACGATAAGACCGGTATATTGCAATTCCCTTGAGATTCGATGCATACCGGTAAGGTTACACCCCATACTGTGGTATTTTGAATTAAGTGAAAAGCTGCAGTTTCTCTGTCATTTCCTAGCTGCGTGCTTTTTCTGTGACAACAATGACAGACAGTAACTAATAACTGTCAGTATTTTATTCAATCATAAACAGATAGACTTAAATGTCTTTGCCAAAGGAAGTGTGAATACTTCAAAGTAAATTTTATTTAAGAAGTAATAAATGTGTCCCTGTATTTGTTGTTGAATAAAACACAGTCAGGAGTTCTAATGCGTAGTAATTTAAAAAAAAAATGTGTACATATTAGCACGAGTGATTTAATTTTTTGCGTTCGAACGACTATTTTATTTATGAAATAACATCCGTTCCAGCGGTGTTCATCGTTTAAAAAACAATGATTTGGAGTACTAATTCACAGTAATTAGCTATGAAGGCCTAAAGCCTGACTGGTTTTTAACAGCGCATCAGTACGACAGATAATTGTTTATAAGATCATTACAACACTGAGAAGGATGTTATTTTTGACGAAATGCACGGAATGCTCGGAAAACTACAAGTTTCAAGACAGCGACTTCATGAAAGCGCAGCAAATAGTATCCAATCGAACATGTTTTTGTTTAGATTAATGTGTTAGAATGGAAATAGATTTTATTTTTTAGTGATATGCCGGTTATTATATCACTGTGTGTCGTGTAGATGCTTCGAAATTAATCACTCAGGCCTTTGGCCTTCGTGATTAGATTACTACGCATTTACACTCCCCGCAGTGATATACTCTCGGTATATCACTCAAAAGTGAAATCTTTTTCCTAAATATATTACTATACGTTTTGCAATTTATCAGGATATGAAAAGTCTGGCAAGAGCGATTCCTATCGTAGTTAGTCTCAAGAGCGATAAAGTTGTTATCAAGAATATGGAAATTCTGTAAATGCACAAATTTAAGAATCTATGTTTATTGAACCAGAAGCATGGCCATGAATGTTCTCAACTGCCGATGTTACAGTTTTGTTTTGATAATTGAAATCATATGATCGAGCAGGTTTAATTTAATTAAATGTATATCCACTGGTTATAGATTGTTCATAGTAACATAATAGAGACATTGGAGGTGCTTAATTATTTCTAACTATCACAAGGCCTTCCCCTCGCTCTCCATCTTGTGGGATATGTACCCGCTTATTCTACAATGGTTATGATGAAAACGCGGAAGTAATGATGTAACAGGCTGGTGGTAGTTATACTTTGTTTTTGAAAATAAGAAACAAAAAAAAAACAATCTTAAAATAGCCACATTATAAACTTAACATCTATAATTATACTCGCGATTTTTAAAAGTATGTAGCGACAGGCCTGATTTTACCAAAAAATCAGACAGTAAAGAAACACATGTGGCGCATGCGCATTTGATACCCCGGTAAAAAAAAACCGGAGGAAGTCGCTGTTCACGCATGTGCAGTGCAACCAGCCGTTTTTTTTTTCACGGGGCGGACAGAAACACGCGTTTTTTTAAACGGTGCGAGCCGAAAAACGCCCCGTTTCGTAAACAGGCGAAAAACGCGCGCTGCTCGCGTTTTCCTGCCGAAAAACGGAACAAAAACGTGAGCGCCACTGTATTTATTACTTTGTGAAATATCATTAAATTGTGATAAGGGGTTTTGGAGATATATATAAAACTGAATTCAGTATACCCAATTACACTTTGTGCAACTGGAATATAGAAACATTTCCGCAGGCCGAGACATTGGTGAATTGTTTTGAAGGCGACTGTATAAAAATTAGCCACTACAATAAACAGTCCTGTTCTTTCAGTTTTTCCTATTTCTTATTTTTGTTTTTCATACACAAGAAGATTATGACTGAAAGCTGCAATGTAGATTCATTCTTCAAGAGAACTGAGTTCCATTTAAGGTAGTGGATGTGTAATGAGTACTTCCTGTTTAAGGATCATTTGGAATACTTTGGATTTTATAGCTGTACCTATTTTGTACTGTGGTGCAGTGGTTAGAGCGTTTGCTTTGAGATCAAGAGGTCCTGAGTTCAGTCCCCGAAGGAGCCAATCTTTTTTCATTATGTTTTCTTTTTTAGTTATCAAATTGAATAACATGAAAAATTATGCCATTTTACAAGATTTGAAAACTGTATCTTAATTTTCCTTGATTTTATCAAGCTGTACAGTTACTTGAAAATATAAAAATTGACCGTGCTCATTTTTAAAAGTTGAATATCTCAAAAAGTAGACGGTAAAACATTTTTATTTTTTCTTATATTTCAATTCATGTACTACATATAAAAGTCTTATAATCAATAGTGAAGGCCCTACTCCGAATCTTTTGCTACCGTCGTGTATATGTACATGTGTGATATGTCTCGTGGCAAAATTAGGCAAATTGAATACCCTAGTTTTTGGCATTATTGCATATTTTTTGTTACACATGTTAAGCTTGTAGAATTATAATACATGTTTTGTAATTCTACATTGCTTGTAATACTTCTTGGAACCTAGAAAAAAATTAAATGTAAATAGATACTTGCAAACATACCTATTTTAACTTTAAGGGTACTTTTTAATATGGTCAGTATTTCTTAAGTGGGGGCAGGGCAACGAAAATCGAAATTAATTTTTAATTAAACGGTGAAATGTCTTTAAATTTTGCACACTAGTCGGTTAACAGATGTAGATTATATAAATAATAAGTTTAATGTGTTTTGGAATAGTGTCCATTAGACCCCCACTACCTTAAATTGCTCATCTGAGCAACCAATAAAATTGTTATTAATGTCACTGTAGTACTCTAGTTCTGTATTAACCAATACTGTATGTACTGCAGAACTAAATAGTATTCTATATTGCTGAAGTACTGCAATAATTTTCTGTATTGTCCAAATCAATTCAAAATCTCTCAATGCATTAAAAAGTTACAACCTGAAAAAATTGAAAAAAGTTCTCATGTGTCCATTTGTTTTCCTACTGCGACCTTGAAATTTGAGCTTGCATTCACCATGCTGTGATTATAATCATATATATAAATTACTAAGGTTATCTTGCGTGCTTAATTCTTCGTCATCAGCTACTGTTCTAGCGTTTCAATGACTTCTCTCATAAAAACAAAAATTCACAACTGGTGTAGCATTATCACTTCAGCTGCAACTTGGGAATTTATCCAATATGAATTTCAACAGTCTGGCCAAATGATGTTTCTTGTTAGCTATCAATTTGCTGATTTAACTGTTGTTCTTTCCTTATCTTCAAAAAATCAATGTACATGAATTCCAAATTTAAGTAAACTCAGCGAAGTTCTTCTTTAATGTTAACTGCATGTTGTCAATACATCAGGTGTCAAGTGTCTCATTGTTTCACCTCAAATATCAATTTTTTCATTTGATGCTTTTGTTTTCCTGTTTTGTTTTTTCCATTGAAACTGAAAAATCTACTATTAAGCATATGATGTCAAGTCTCATCACCAAGGTAATTTGATGAATCAAAAAAGAACTTCATCTTCTAAACTGATAGAGCCTTCTCCACCGAGTCCCTCAGTTAACAAATGATGTTTTCATATATTAGTCTATTGAACTTCCCTCTTCACTGTACGTACATGACGCTTTTTTCTACAACAAAGTAAAAAGAAAAATTAGCAATTGCATTTTGTTTTAAATCTTACAATTAATAAATTATACAAATACTGAAAATTAACTGACTGAATAGTTAACAGTGAAGGTTATGATCAGACTGCATGGTTTTGATCTGCATAAGAGGCAAAAGTATAAGCAAATTGCTAAAAATTAAACTAGATGCCCACGTGCAACATGTCGACCCCGCCAGTTGTCAAAAGGACTAACTCCTTACCAAATAGAGATAGGTCAAAATACACCTAAATATTGTATGTAACATGCATGTTGTACCACATAAAAGTAGTCATGATTTTTCTCTACCGCGAGTAATAAAACAGTTACAATATAAGCTATTTATAGTAACAACAAAGGGAAGTAATTCTAAAAACAAGGGTAGCTCATGGTGGTGTCAAGTTACATCAAAATCCCTGGAGCCATGCATGAAGAAGAAATGCTGCAGACAAAGATATTCTTGAATTTGACCTTCACCTCTAAGTGTAACCTTGACCTTAGACCTAAGTGTAACCTTGGTTCTTGTGCATGACACTCCTATTCATGGTGGTGAAAATTTGTGCTAAATAACATCAAAATCCTTTGCATAAAGAAGAAATTCTCCAGACAGTCATTCTTGAGTTTGATCTTTAACCTCTAAGTGTGACCTTGACCTTAGACCTAGGGACCTGATTCTTGCGCATGACACTCCGTCACATGATGGTGAACATTTGTGCCAAGTAACATCAAAATCCTTCCATCCTTCCATGCATAAAGAAGAAATGCTCCAGACAGTCATTCTTGAGTTTGACCTTTAACCTCTAAGTGTGACCTTGACCTTAGACCTAGGGACCTGGTTCTTGCGCATAACCAGTCCATGATGCTGAACATTTGTGCCAAGAACATCAAAACCTTCCATCCTTCCATGCTTAAAAAGAATGCTCCAAGATCTTAGTTTGACCTTAATGAATTCCTTGATCCATGGACTTAACCTGGTTCATGCGCATAACAGCCGAGAGTAAACATGTGTGCCAAGTTATTTAAAAACCTGACATGGATAAGTTACAGCCGAGACAAACTAAACTCAGACGGACGCACGCTCGCTCGCAAGGACGGACGCACGCACATACACCGAACCATCATTTGGACACCTATATCGAGCTTTCATAAGCGGCTCGGCAAAAATGGTTATGATGTTTAACAAATATGTTGACTCAGATATCAAAATGTACAGGATTTACAGTAGATTGTCTATGTAGTGTATTAGGATTTGTTTAATGCAAATTATTTCAGTATTCAAGTAAAGTAATTTATTCAAACTTGTAATGTTTGCTAAATGTCAAATATTTTCAAGTAGCTTAAAGCCACTTGCAATTTCTGATCAAGGAAATAGTTTAATTGTTTACCCCTGCAAAACTGTGTTCATTTGTTTAGGAATAGCTGAATTCTTCTAGGACATTTTAAGAACAGTTCTTGAACATAATATAATTATGTAACCACAGCCATTCTAAACATCTATTTAAAAACATCTGTACTTGAACTGTTCTCATAGTTTCAACAGGGCAAACTTTAATTACCGGTATCAAACATATTTTTAATAACTAGTATATCAATGATTTTTTATTTATGTCACTATTCTCAAACAATGACTTTTTGAGGGGAGCGGTGGTGTACGATTGTACCTTCTCATATGACACCAGAACTGGCTTTTACAGGAAGCTGACTCGAGAGTGAATCGATATTAGCTTCAAACTTTCTTCACAATTGAGTTAAATAAATTAGTATAAACTAATTTTTTTCTAGCTCAAGGCTGATTCTGGCTGCCAGGCCATCATTTTGAAGTAAAGTCTTTTATTTTGTGTGATTTATTGTTAAAATTTTATTTTTAATATTATCAAACTCCCTTAAGTGACAGATGTAATATCACAGGTATATAAACTTTGAGCAGCATTTTATAGATTCAAATCAAAATACTTACTCTATGTTTAAACTTTGTGTACTTAGTGAAGTCCTAGAGATTTCAAATTCTTTGAAACTCTTAAACATATTTGGACTTAAATTGTATGAATGACTGAACTGTTATTTAAATAAAATAAAAGACTGTCATATTTTTATATATGTCTAACTTGGAACTTATTTAAAAGGACTTTACCACTTGATATTTATTCAAAATTTCCCATAGAACAACACTTCTTCAGTCTAGTTTTTAAACTTCCAAAAATGATTTTCAATCAGAAACTTCCAAAAATAATTCTTCAATTCCAACTACAGTTCAATCAACTGATTATGAAATACAGCTGTTAAAATGCATTATAAAATAAAAAAGCGTCCCGCTGACCAATAGTACTTCGGTATAGCCTGAATTTTGACCTTGAATATTGAATTACAGTAAGTATAAACTAAACTAATTACAGTAAGATCTTAGTAAATTCATGGTTCAGTGCTCAGACTATAGTGTACTTTATGGTCACTCAGTCATATCTTTGTTATGTAATCTTACTGATAAGGGGATAATTGATGCAAATGCCTAAGGCAATGAAACAACTTGAATTAGCTGTAGATTAATGAGGGACCAGCTTCATTTCTTACAATATGATAAGATTAATTGTTCCAATGAATTATGGATACACTTGGTGTCCTAAAACAGACCCATATCTACAACTGTTACAGTTCTCATATCACTTTGAAAGCACTATACAGAAACCAGGTTTCTTTTTTGGGATAAATAGAGTGTAATAAAAATAAGAATAGCAGCCATGCCAATCAACTGCCATGATAAAAAAGTTGAGAGTGAATTCAGTAACTCGTATGTGTCTTTCCTTAATAGAGAAACATGTGAATGATGAGTGTACTTTCAGATATTAAAAGTCAGGTCTTGAACCTGATCTCTTTTTGTGAGATCAGTGCTCAGACAAGTAGAAAAAAATTGTAGGTCAAAGCCACACATTTGTATAATGGCAGTAATGTTCCCTTCGAAAAGCAAGAAGTAATTAATATGTAATCAAGATCTCTAGTTTTCATTACAAAAATAGTAGAAAAAAGTGGAGTATGGACATAATGGAAAGTCACCTATCTTGATTACATATTAATTACTTCTTGCTTTTCGAAGGAACATTACTGCCATTATACAAATGTGTGGCTTTTGAAAAGAAGCGTAGATGATTACAACATAACACAGTCATTAATTCGGAGCGGCACTTTACTGTACCTGGTCTCGACACAAACAACAACAACAACAAGAAATCTAAATAAAATTGATTAGAATTAACTCTTACAAGTTTACAGCCCCTTAACATGGGGTCAACGGTCTTTTTGGGTAAGGGATATAACCTATATATCCATATCTTATGATCAGATCATTAGATATATGGTAAAATGTCAGGTTATGGACTTTTAGTTAACAGTTCATAAACAATTTTCTTGCATACCAGATGGGGATATCTGCAGTTTTTACCAGTGCTTGAAAATCTCATCTTACACTCTTACACCCCCATGTAAGACGACTTACGTGACTTAGTTGTGACGTAAAGTTATAAACAATGTGACGTCACTTTCCCAAACATAGTTTGTTTTTTTTATTAAAAAGTATCATTTTGATAAGTTTGTCTTTAAATATCTTTTTCTAAGTGCAAGACGGTATGCAAGAAAAAGTTTCTTCCATGAGATACTTGGTTCAGATGGAAATATCCGTGACATGTAATCTACGTACCCTTATAATACCTTGTATTATATATACTTGATTGTCGGTCGGGGTGTTTTATAAAAAACATTGCAAATGACAAATACAATCCGGATAAATCTGTATTTGCCTAAATTTAAGTAATAGTTATACGCTAAATAGAGACATTTATACAATATAGAAACCCAAAGGAAGGAGCGCTAGCGACTGACTGGGTTTCTATGTTGTATAAATGTCTCTATTTTAGCATCTGACTGACTTAGTGTTTGCCCTACATTTAAACTTTATTTACAAATGTTTATTATTATAACATGTCTCTCTTATTGGTGTTGACAGCCTGCTTAAAATATATGGTTCATATCTAGCAGTATACACTGTGTTTGTTATGTTAAGTTTTTGTTGTGTAAAAGCATTGCAGCAACCTATTTCTAAACTTAAAGCAAGACTTTTATCTCATTTAATGAAATACAAATTTTATACAACAGTTATCTCTATATTGTAACCTTTTGACTGTTTTTGTAACTCTCTGTGTCAAAAATATTATCATTGAAAAAGATGCGACAAATTGATATTATAATATTTGCAATCTTGTTTCAGAATATGATTGGATTAATATTATGGTTCCAACAGAATTATTTTTTTTTTTTGTTGAACGGCATTTGCCCTTTATAATATTTGTTTTAATTCGGTCTGTCAGTATTAAAAAGTGGGCTATATGCTCATGCGCAAACAGGTCTATAGAGTCTCGCTCTATCAAGATAGAGTGATACATAGAACAGCCTGTCTGAGGTTTATGGCAAATAGACAGGGAACATTTTAATTTTTTAGATATTTTCATTGGACAGAAATGTAGGGCAAACACTAATATTCAAATGTATGATCGTTACAGCCCTACCAAGCATTATAAATGCCTGAAACCATGTGACAATGATGTCTTTAAAATGACGTCATGTATGCAATGCCTTCTGGTGACGTTTCCCGCGATCTTTGACATCTTATTGAAATGAACTCAACAAAATTAGAGTTTGAAACATTATGTCGTAACATAAAATAAACAAAACAAATTCTGGTTTCTATGTCATATCGCGATAATTTCACTTGTGAACACCAAAAGTAGTTATTCTCACATGTGGCTGTGTTGCTCATGAAAACACCACTTTTGGTGCCCACTCTGTGAAATTATAAGATGATCTTACACCAAAACCAGTAATTATCCTTTATATTATCTGAGAATGACATGTATAATACTTCTATGTTGTCAAAGGCTTTTTCTTTCCTTTAAATAAAAAACATGCATTTTATGAAATATAAGTCTACAGTATAGAGTGAGTTTTTATCTTTTACCTAAATGAAGAAATGAACGCACTCCTATAATTTGATTTTAAATCGTGCACTACAGTTATTCCGAGAGAGCTGTAATTGAATTACAGACCTGTAAATTCACAGTCAACTCCTTGATTCAGAGACTTCTCCGAAAGCTTAAGGCGAGAAAGACTATATACCCAATAACTTTGCTTCGGGGATTGTTAGCTTTCTCGATAGTAGGAAGCAAATAGTGGTTATAATTCAAACAGGATAAACATTAAATCTGGTGTACTCCAGGGTAATATTTTGGGAACACTGCTCTTTCTGTTGTATATAATGTTGTTATGCAACTAGCCTTATATATTTACCAATACCATACTATTAGGCAGTGCAAGTAAAGAATTATAGGCGTTTCAGTGATGATACAAAACTACAGAAAAAATAGATGAGCATTTATATATCTACTAAGTCACCATTTTCATTTTATTGATTTACTTCATAACTATTTTATTAAAAATTTAATTTGTGTGTTTATGCCATAATGTTACTGACGTGCTGTCACTGAATCCAAGATGGCCGCAACCATAGAGCCAATATCGGGGATGAACTCAGATTATAGTGGCATACCCTTTAACTGATGTCAAACTAAATAACCTCCTAAACATAAATAATAGAATCTTTGGAAGTATTATAACTTAACCTAAAAGTTTTAGCTACATGCGTTCCCAGTCATTACTGATAAAATCAGCAGTTCAAAATATACTGCAGTACCGGAAACCATTCAATAATCTATGTAGAGTTGTTGTTGTACAATTAATGGATAGATGCGATTTATTACGAAAGCCTACTTGCGGTAAAACGAGGCAGTTTTCGCCTTAGGTTCTTCTTTTGATATTGTATTTTTTTATCAATTTACGTTCATTGAATACATCATTTATGTTTCAGGACTGTAATATGCTAGATGTAGGGAGTGCCCCTTTAAAGAGACATACCCTATATCCGATGACAAACTGAAAACCTCAAAACATAAATAATAGAATCCTTAGAAGTATCATAACTCAACCTAAAAACACAGCCATGCATTTCCAGTTATTATTCATAAAATCAGCGGTACAGTTAACCATTCAATAATCTATGTAGAGATGTTGTTGTACAATTAATGGATGGATGCAATTTATAACAGAACACCTCTTTATTGATTAATTGTGGTAAAATGAGGCATTTTTCGCCAAAGGTTCTTTTTTGAAATTGTATTTATTTATCATTTTGCGTTCATTGAACACATAATCTTTGTTTCGAGAATTTTAAATCTGCTAGATGTAGGGAGTGCCCCTTTAAGCGACATAAGTACTTACATGACAAAAAGTCTTCATCATCAAAACTGCAACATGTTTATACAATATTAAAAATGTCATAAAAAATTGACCGTCACTGCCAGACATTTCTTTCTGGGGGCTCAAACTTGTGTGTTGGTTACTGAAAAAGAGAAACAGCTGTACATTGAAGTATTTAACAATTATATGCACACATGCAAATTTAAAGCATTTTTGTTGGTATATATCGACAATGAAATAACCATGTATTTTTGACACAGGGACTTTAAATTGCTTCTTATATATAAAGAAGCAATTTAAATCAAATAATTTTTTTTAATATGAAAGCAGATACCTTTACTGTACATAGCACGTTTTTCTATTACGACCTTGGATAAGCAATGAAATAGCTGTACATGGCTGAAAAGTGTTTCTGATAGATTTTCACTTGTAATTTCAATTGCTCCCACATGTTAGAATGAAAAGGTCTGGTTCTCTAACCCACCCCTCCCCGCCCACTTCGCCAATGCATACATACTGTCACTTTTGATATAGTGGCAACTGCCTTGGGAGTAGGGTGAGGTCAAAGTTTTGAATCTCAGCAGTGGTTAGATCTGATTTGCCGGTTGCTGAATGACAGCTAGTTAAATAATGGTTAACGTATGCATAGTCCTGACTGACCAGTGTCTGGTGTTAAAGTATAGAGTTCGGCAGGTAAATGTGCTTTAAGAAGGTGTTACATAGGTCAGAAATGGTTGGTCCTTTAAGTAGGGGTGATGCTATAATAAACACACACTTTACCTTGTAACCCTATGTACATGTAAATAAACGCATACTGAAATTTGTTTTCGAAATGATGGAAGGAAACCAATTATAGAAGGATTGCATGGCGACATGCACATGTTATCCCTCTCTCCTTGACCGGCCAGACAGGAACCTTTTTGGGGTGACTGCTCCTTTCAATGCAAAATAACATTAATCAACACCATTCGTAAAGAGCATTCACAGAAATCAGTGCTACATGTTTTTCTTAAAACTGTTTATCAAATTTTGTGTATTCCGGTTTTTATGATATTTTATTAAGAAATGATATTTGATTTATAGTAAAATTTGTATGTAAGACTGTGGATATAGCGAAATCAGGATATAAGGAATATATTTTCTCTGCCCGAGATTCTTTTCTTTTATTTTTACTTTTTCTTATGAAAATGTTATATGGATATAACAAACTACGGATAATGATATGGTACCAATGAGTTTGTTATAAACAAAATTACCTGTATGTCCTTTACTTTTCTATTGATTTAGTGTCCAGTACCAGTGGTATTAGGTTAATGTACCAAAAATATACTTGATATTTTCTTAAACAGTCTTTATTTAAGTGACGGTCTTATTGCATATTGCTTTAGGTTTCCTTAACTTTGTGTGTTGTCTGCAGCTTTTAAACCCCTAAATTCAATATACATGCAGTCACCCTATACATTTTGGACTTGATGGTATGTTGATTGTTAAACAATACTTATTGCCAATAAATAGTGTGCACTGTTGAAAAATATCACAATTAAGTGAAAGATTTTTATCATAGTCTGCATTTGAATCAGAAAGGCAGACATTAATGTCTGGTATTATTAAAGAACTTGGGATTTTCAACAAAATGCTGCAGTTCTGATAGCTGTCATTTTCATAAAGAATTAGCAGATATCAAGTGGTAAAGTCTTTTTTAATAAGTTCCAAGTTAGACACTATGTAAAATATGACAATATTTTATTTTATTTAAATAACAGTTCAATCATTCACGCAATTTAAGTCCAGATATGTTTAAGGACAGGTTCATGACTCATTACACCCCCATACCTGTATATACTATATATAAAGAGAAGGTCTCCAGCAATTATGTAATGCATAAATCAACCTGCCTTCATAAATCAACTCAGCAAATGCAAAAAGACCCTTTTTTAATCTCAAAGAATTAGAAATGTCTACGATTGCACTAAGTACACAAAGTTTAAACACATAGTAAGTATTTTAATTTGAATCTATAAAATGCTGCTCAAGGTTTATATACCTGTGATATTACATCTGTCATTTAAGGGAGTTTAATAATATAAACACATTTAACAATAAAATTTTCACAATAAATCACACAAAATAAAAGATTTTACTTCAAAATGATGGTCTGGCAGCAAGAATCGGCCTTCAGCTTGAAAAGTCATTAGTTCATACTAATTCATTTTCTCTTGATTGTGAAGTAAGCTTCTTTATGCATGAAAGGATTTTGATGTTACTTGGCACAAATGTTCACCACCATGAGACAGACTGTTATGTGCAAGATCAAGATCCCTAGATTTAAGGTCACACTTAGAGGTTAAAGGTCAAACTCAAGAATGACAGTCCGGAGCATTCTTCCTTATGCATGAAAGGATTTTGATTTTACTTGGCACAAATGTTCACCACCAAGAGACGGAGTGTCATGCACAAGAACTAAATCCCTAAGTTTAAGGTCGAACTTAAAGGTTAAACGTCAAATTCAAGAATATCTTTGTCCGGAGCATTTCTTCTTCATGCATGGAGGGATTTTGATTTAACTTGGCACAAATGATCACCACCATGAGCTACACTTGCTTTTAGAATTACTTCCCTTTGTTGTAAATTACTATAAATAGCTTATAAATAGTTTATAAATATTGTAACTTATTTATTACTCGCCGTTGAGAAAAATCATGACTACTTTTATGTGGTACAGCATGCATGTTACATCCAATATCTAGGTGTTTATTTACCTATCTCTATTTGGTAAGGAGTTAGTCCTTTTGACAGCTAGCGGGGTCGACATGTAATAAAATTGCACTTGGGCATCTAGTTTAATTTTCATCATTTTGCTTACACTTTTGCCTCTTGTGCAGATCAAAACCATGTAGTCTGATCATAACCTGCACTGTTAACTGTTCAGTCAGTAAATTTTCAGTATTTGTATCAATTATTAATTGTAACATCTAAAACAAAATGCAATTGCTAATTTTTCTTTTTACTTTGTTGTAGAAAAAAGCGTCATGTACGTACAGTGATGAGGAAAGTTCAATAGACCAAGATATGAAAGCACGAACAGTCAATCATTGCAATTGTTAACTGAATGATGTGGTGATCCAGATGGCTCTATCAGTTTAGAAGATGAAGCTCTTTTTATTCATCATATTAACTTGGTGATGAGCATGATGAGACTTGACATCATATGCTTAATAGTAGATTTTTCAGCTTCAATGGAATAAACAAAACAGGAAAACAAAAGCATCAAATGAAAAGAATTGATAATTGAGGTGAGACAATGGGACACTTGATGTAATGACAACATGCAGTTACCATTAAAGAAGAACTTGACTAAATTTACTCATATTTGGAATTCATGTACATTGATTTTTTAAGATAAGGAAAGAACAACAGTAAAATCAGCAAATTGATAGCTCACAAGAAACATCATTTGGCCAAACAGCATGGACAACATCCATATTGGATAAATTCCCAAGTTGCAGCTGAAGTGATAATGCTACGCTAGCTATGAATCTTTGTTCTTATAAGAGAAGCCATTGAAACTCTGGAACAGTAGCTGATGATGAAGAATTAAACACGCGAGATAACCTTAGTCATTTATATACATAATTATAATCACAGCATGGTGAATGAAAGCTCAAATATCAAGGTCGCACTTGGAAATCAAATGGACACATGATAACTTTTTTCAATTTTTTAGGCTATTACTTTTTAATGCATTGAGAGATTTTGAATTGATTTGCACAATACAGAAATGCAGAGCTTTAGCAATATAGAATACTATTTAGTTCTGCAGTACATACAGTATTGGTTACTATAGAACTAGAGTACTACAGTGACATTAATAACAATGTAATTGGTTACTCAGATGAGCAACTTAAATGGAACTCAGTTCTCTTGAAGAATGAATCTTCATTGCAGTTCTCGGTCATAATCTTCTTGTGTATGAAAAACAAAAATAAGAAATAGGAAAAAGTGAAAGAACAGGACTGTTTATTGTAGTTGCTAATTTTTATACAGTCTTCTTCAAAACAATTTACCAATATCTCGACCTGCGGAACTGTTTCTATACCCCAGTTGCACAAAATGTAAGGGGGTAATTACTGGATTCAGCTTGACTGTCTGTCCGTCCATCCATAGACTTATGTACGCAATCTCTGAGAAACTCCTGGTTAGTATTAAATTGTTATTCACAGAAAAGATACGTACCATGCCTTGGTGTGCATGGTCCATTTTTCTGGTAACTAGGTCAAAGGTCACATTCACAGGGGCTATAGATAGTAAAATATTTTGCACTCTATCTCCAAAAACCCCTTATCACAATTTAACGATATTTCACAAAGTAATAAATACCATGCCTAGTTGGATTTGGTCAATGTTTTGGGTCACCACGTCAAGGTCACAGGTGTTTAAGATAATTAAATATTATGCACTCTGGTTTTCCAAACCCTGTGGTCAAAATAATGCTACACAGAAGAGATAAGTAACATGCCTACAGTTGTGCATAGTCCAGTTATAAGCATCAAATGTGATATAAATTAAGAACACTGTGTCAGTATGGCGTTCAGGGATGGGGGTGTTGGGGTATTCATCACCTTCAGTGATAGTTCTATTGTATTATGCTACCTGGAGGTGGGGGTGTGGGGCATTGTTATAGTTGCCGCTTTGACTATGGTATCATCCATGTTTTTGTCCCTCATTTGTTCGAGACCTATTTCACAGAAAATATTGGCGACTGTTCCACTTGATCCATTATTTATCCGTATCCGGCTACATTACCACTGCCTTTGTTTAAATGCCTTGAGATTAAATCCAAAGTTAAAAGTAATACATGCCTTCATTCTTGTTTTGGCTAAATGGTAGAGCTGCTATGGGGTCATTACGCGTTTGCATCAATACATGAGTCATGGGTTTGATTACTTCAATGCCAAATTAAGGAAGAAGTATCCTTATGGCAAGTTAGGCAAGACATTTTAAATACTTCTACATGTATGCGACAATGCACATCTCTTTTCGAGGTTGTGTCCATCTGTAACTTGTGTAATGAGTAGGGGTGCACGATAAGACCGGTATATTGCAATTCCCTTGAGATTCGATACATACCGGTATGGTTACACCCAATACTGTGGTGTTTTGAAGTAAGTGAAAAGCTGCAATTTCTCTGTCAGTTCTTAGCTGCGTGCTTTATCTGTGACAGCAATGACAGACAGTAACTAATAACTGTCAGTATATGATTCAATCGTTAAAAAATAGAATTTAATGTCTTTGCCGAAGGAAGTGTGAATACTTCAAAGTAAATTTTATTTAAGAAGTAATAATTGTGTCCCTGTATTTGTTGTTGAATAAAACACAGTCAGGAGTTCTAATGCGTAGTAATTTTTTAGAAATGAGTACATAGCACGAGTGATTATTTTTTTTGCGTTTGAATGACTAACTATTTTATTTATGAAATAACATCCGTTCCAGCGGTGTTCATCGTTTAAAAAACAATGATTTGGAGTACTAATTCACAGTAATTAGCTATGAAGGCCGAAAGCCTGACTGGTTTTTAACAGCGCAACAGTACGACAGATAATTGCTTATAAGATCATTACAACACTGAGAAGGATGTTATTTTTGATTCTCACATGACGCTAATACCCTTTGCTTGGTATTGTTGTGAATGAATTCACGTGATGTGAAACAAATCGTAGTAAAATTTTCTACACTTCCGGTATCACCAGCAATATCAGACACAACAAAAATAAGACGTAGAGGAGTAAACAAGAACAGCCAAAATTTCACGAAATGCAAGGAATGCACGGAAAACTACAAATTTTAAGACAGCGACTTCATGAAAGCGCCCCAATCGAACATATGCTTTTGTTTAGAAAAATGTGTTAGAATGGAAATAGATTTTATTTTTGAGTGATATACCGGTTATTATATCACTGTGTGTCGTGTAGATGCTTCGAAATTAATCACTCAGGCCTTCGGCCTTCGTGATAAGATTACTACACATTTACACTCCCCACAGTGATATACTAAGTGGTATATCACTCAAAAGTGAAATCTATTTCCTTAATATTTTACTATATGTTTTGCAATTTATCAGGATATGAAAAGTCTGGCAAGAGCGATTCCTATAGTAGTTAGTGTCGAGAGCGAGTAAGTTGTTATCAAGAATATGGAAATTTTGTATATGCACAAACTAAAGAATCTATAGAACCAGAGACATGGCCATAAATTTTCTCAACTGCCGATCTTATAGTTTTATTTTGATAATTGAACTCATATCGAGCAGGTTTAATTTAATTAAATGTATATCTACTGGTTATAGATTGCTCATAGTAACATAATAGGGACACTGGAGGTGCTTAATTTTTTCTAACTATCGCAAGGCCTTCCCCTTGCTCTCCATCTTGTGGGATATGTACCCGCTTATTCTACAATGGTTATGATGAAAACGCGGAAGTAATGATCTAACAGGCTGGAGGTAGTTATACTTTGTCTTTGAAAAGAAGAAACAAAAAAAAAACAATCTAAAAATGACCACATTATAAACTTAACATCAATAATTATACTCGCGATTTTTAAAAGTTTGTAGGGAAAGGCCTGATTTAACCAAAATTTCAGACAGTGAAGAAACACATGAGGCGCATGCGCATTTGCTACCCCAGAAAAAAACGGCAAAAAACGGAGAAACTCGCTTTTCACGCATGCGCAGTTGATACCCCGGTAAAAAAAACTGGAAAAAACGTAGGAACTCGATGTTCACGCATATGCAGTGCAAACAGCCGAAAAACGGAACAAAAACGTATCATCACATCTCAATGTTTATCATGTCTATATCTCTGTCAAAAATGCAATCACTTTTTAGTTATCCACGATTTCACTGAACCACTCTTTTTCTGTCCAAGGTAGAATATGTCGATGCACTTCACTGTCACAGATTTGAATATTCACAAGATCTGAAATTCCTCCAACATGTCTTCATCTCTTAACAGTTCCAAAATATAAGCCCTGTTGTGACGGTATTGCACGGGTGTTATCATTTTAAAAGCATAACTCAATGCTCTTCAGTAGTCAAGCACCTCAATAACACGTCTGCTTTCCATGGCAGCTAGATGAAATCTTTATCATAAAACCACTGGATCCACTTTTGTATCAGTTGTGTCACGTGATCACTCTGCACCACATACTTGACCCAGTCATGATGTTGAATCGCTTTTAAATCAAGCAATGTCTGTGATGTACCCTGGGATTCACCCTGAGGTTCACTCTGTGGTTTACGCCATAGTTCTTCTTGAATTTTATGTTTAAATCGATGAAACGAGGAGTCAAGCCATGTTGAAATCGATATAGGATCCCTTATAGGGATCCCGGGTTCTTCACATAACATGCGGAACAATACATCTTAGTACAGTTTAAAATCCAAAATGTAGAATAACGACACAAAAAGAGGTTTCCTTTGTTTCATATTATTTGAGAATGAAGGAGGTCTTCGTATATCCGCCTGTTGCCTTGCTCAAACACAGGTTGTTGAGTGATTTCAACGAATGCTGCAGCCTCACTGACAGAATGAGACACTTCCAACCATTCCACAATCGCATTTGAAAACATGTTTCCAATCATAGAGACCGACTTACAAGACATACAAGACACGATCACCCAGGCGTTCTAGCACGGCATAGAGTTCTAAACGAGCATAGGCTGTTACAAAGGAGGCGACGACCACATTGGAGGAGATATGAGGTTCAAATCTGTCACTCTGACCCGTGAAATTCACCAAGATGAACTCGTCATAATCAAACATCTCTACATCGCCTCCTTAGCCACTAAGCGATTTCAATGGAAGTTTATCCACAACGTTATCTTTACGGAACATAAACTAAATCTAATGAAAGTTTCAAACGGGTTGTGTGATATATGTAAAAATAAAAGGGAAAGTTTCTATCATCTTTTTTGGGAATGTAAAAATGTAAAAATTGTGCTGGGAAAAATGATTAAGGTTATAAACACAGCTAAATTTTTTGCTGAACCAAACACAAATTGACTTAGGCTTTCACCACATAGTATCTGGTTTTACAGAGTCTATTGAAGGAGTATATTTTTTAAATACCATCCTTTTTTAATTTAAATGGCACATATAGAAATGATTATAAATATTCTTCCTCAACAAAATCACCAGTTATAAACAATGCATGTATAAAAAAATGAAATTTGTATGTTTCACAATATAAAACGGGAGGATTTTAACTCTGTTAAAATTAGTTTATGTAATCAATATATACTTGAAATTTTAAACAAAATTTTGCACGCTTTTCTTTTTAAATGTTCACTTTTCGTTTCGGTGAGGATTGAAAACGGTGTGTTGAAATATAAAAAAATATATATGTATTTTAAGCAATGTTGTTCTTAGCACTTCGAATTCATGCAAGTGTAGAACAAACACATTGCAGTAAAAAGCGAACCATTGTGTCACTACTATGTAAAACTCTTAAATTATAGATAGAATTTCATTTTCATTATAAGCAGTTTTAGTAACTATGTTAATGCACTATATCTGTTATGTACATAAAATGATTACTGTAAGGCTGATAGGGATGTTCCCCGGACCCTTTCAAGCCAATGACGGGGTTAATAAACGGGGTCACCCCGCAAGGGGGCTTCAAAAAAGAAATCCTTAAATGCAACGGGGAATTTTGAGTTGTCCCACTAAATTATCACTGTTACGCTTTGAATGCCATTTATCGCACAATTTAAAGCAAGTATATTATAAATGTTACACTGAATCGCTCTGTACCTTTATTACAAATACATTGTATCTTATAATTAAAAAAAAAACAACATCTCTACATGATGCACCTTGATCTGAGAATCCGACAATAACTCATGGTATCGCTCGAGGCTAGCGACGTATTCGATCTTGGGTAGCATGTTGTTCTGGGCATTCTTGCCCCACAGACAATTAAGTATAGTTTTTGCCAAAGCCCTTTTGCCAGGATTTTTGTGAACCTGTTCCAGTTGTATCCCTTCTGCTTTCCAATACTCTTGCTTAAATGTGGCTTCCTCTGCTGGTGTTTTAACCCTGTTCGGATAGCCGCTGGCTTCCTGGTTCATTTTTAAGTACTTATCAATGTACTGTTGGTAAACGTTCTTGCTCCATTGGCCCCAATGCCACACATGATACACAGCTAAGATCTGGTAGCCTTTGTCAAGCGCCTTCTGTAACTCCACAGAGTTCCATGTGCCTACCAGGGCTCTGTCTGATACGGTATGGGTACACTCACAGCATTCTTGTTTAGCAAAGGTGCGACATAACGTAAACACCGTCTTGTGCTTGCAATGCACCGGGAGTACAGTCATCCATAGATCTTGGGGTGGTAACACTTGACACTTAATCAAACCACGATAGTCTCGAATAGTCTCCACTTGTATGGCTTCTTGACTGATTAAGCCTGTGTGGCCCAGCGGGTACTCTCTGTACTTATTCACATTCGGGTACAATGAACAAATGTCCGCATACTTAATCTCTTGATTTGATGTGACTTCATAGTACAGCCGGACGGCATTAATTTGGCCTCCATACAAGGCTTCTCTAGGTTGAATCTCGTCCATGTGGGGATAAAGCTGATCCAGCACAGGTTGGTTAACAGGATCGTTTCTTGTCAAACTAACATTCCCAGAGTGAATACACGGTGTATCCTTGTCTTGTGAGATTATTGGTCCGTTGCTCCGTTTTCTGGTAAAGCACTGTCATCGTTTTGAATGTAAACGGGTTCACCTTTTCTCTGTCTGGGTAAAAGCTAGGACATCCGTGAAACAGGCACCCCAATAATTCAAACACAACGTAACGTTCGGGATCGAACCCATCTACAAAGTAGGGTCCTATTTTCACTTCTCCAACAGAGCAAGGCGTATAAAATGATCTCCTCCTATAGCCAATGAATAACCATCGTATGGCTTTGATCGAATACTTGACCTTCGCGGGATAGCCACTATCCGGTATGACTCCTAGTCTGTTGGAAGGCATAGAGTTCGTTCGCCAAGCTTTAGCCAGAGTGGTCGGTTCGGTGAACGGATCTTTCTTGTCACTGTCATAAAACAATTGCATCCGCGCCTTAAAATATCCACATCTAATCGGCAATAGGATTCCATTTCCTTTTGAAAATCAAAAACATGGTTATGTTCTTGGTACCATGCCAGAAAGACCTTCCACTGCTCAGGTTTCATTCTGTCGGGTTTATAGTATTCCACTGGTAACATGGATTCTACCTAGTTCTGGAACTCTGCCGTGTTGGCCCAAAAAGGAAACCAGCCTTTTGCCATTTCTGTGAGCCGAAATGTCTTAGGGAAGGCAGATAAGGGCATGCTCAAGTAGCTGAGTGAATCAATGAATCATATTCCATACACTTTCATCAGTAAAATCTTACTTCCATTCATAATGGTCTCTGGTTTCTCTGTGCCATTATTCACCACATGTCTTAAAATGAACTGAGCATCATAGCTTTGAGCATTTTGCGGTATAACAGTTGCACCACGGTGGATTGGGTCAAACAACCATGTGCAGAATTGAACTAATGTCTCATCCCCTCTGAACACAGCTTCACGTTTCCCCGGCATTTGATCACACCAGAGGCAAGGTTCACTCACTGGCTTTCGTATGCAGTCTCCACAGGCTCGTTGGGCTACACAAAAATTCGGAATGTGTTCACCCGTATCAAACCGGCATTCAAAGTCGCAGAAAATAAACGGTACCATGCTCGGTGGTTTGCTTCCATTCTTTGGCGACGTGTAGGTAGGGATGTAGCAATCATGGTCAGGCATTACAATCTTTCTACAAAATTTACATTTCTTTGTACCGGCACACATATGATCCTTGTTACTTACGACCTTCTGGGAACAATGGGGGCATTTGCACACGGATTGACAGATAGTCTTTTTGGCTTTTCCTTGAAGTGTCCTATGGCTTTGATAGCAGGTAGGGCTTTGGAACCATCGTCCACAGGTATCGCAGAAAATCCATTTTCCGACCTGTTCCAAGATCTGTGATGCATAACACATGCATATAATTGAACAACGGTGGTTTTCCTTGTTCCTATAACCCACATTGCAGTATTCGCAATAATAGCTCACTCCGGCAAATCCTGTCATGGACACGATACAGTCGAAATGATTGTGATGGTGGTACACGTGAATCACCTTGCTGCCTCGGGTCATACTTGGAGGGTTAAATAATAATTCACTTCTTGCATGCTGTGGATGGACCTTGATCACATAGACAGGATACAAAAAATATTGAATGGTCTTGTATTCATTGACACCACACGACTGTTCATATCCGATCCCTACTCGATCCAGTTAAGCTTGAGCTTCTCTCTTCTGTAAGACTGCCTTGGAATTACGTATATGACTCCATCGTTTTCGCCATTCAGCCGTGTCTTGTTTGTTCTCATAACACATCCCAACCACAATCGCTCGAGCCAAGCACATACTTTCTTCGGTGTTCTCAATGGCAACGATACTACGTTTGAGACGGGCCATCTGTCGAATACCTACATGTGACCCGTGATGTCTGGCCTTTCCAGACCCCTCCGACATAAAGATGTGCGTTATTTCAGCTGACATTCCCCCATCATGGATCTTAAAAAAAAAAAAAAAAAAAAAAAAGAAACCAAAAAAAAAAAAACCACCCCCCAAAAAAAACCCCAAAAACAAAAAAAAAACACAAAAAAAAAAAAAAAAAAAAAAAAAAAAAAAAAAAAAAAAAAAAAAAAAAAAAAAAAAAAAAAAAAAAAAAAAAAAAAAAAAAAAAAAAAAAAAAAAAAAAAAAAAAAAAAAAAAAAAAAAAAAAAAAAAAAAAAAAAAAAAAAAAAAAAGCCCCCAACAATAAAAAAAAAAAAAAAAAAAAAAAAAAAAAAAAAAAAAAAATTTTTTTTTTCCCCCCCCCCCCCCCCCCCCCCCCCCAAAAAAAAAAAAAAAAAAAAAAAAAAAAAAAAAAAAAAAATTATTATAAAAAAAATTAAAAAAAAAAAAAAAAAAAAAAAAAAAAAAAAAAAAAAAAAAAAAAAAAAAAAAAAAAAAAAAAAAAAAAAAAAAAAAAAAAAAAAAAAAAAAAAAAAAAAAGTCTTGATTACTCTGCATTACACGTTCACACTCATCCAACAATCGGTCCCCTGTAATGTTCCCGGCATGATCGAACGGGATGTGAATGCCAAAATTTAACCCTGGATGGTAAATAGAGACTCGCACTTGATCCATTGACTGTACCTGGCATTGCTCTTTCAGCGCCTCCATCAGTTCATGAAATAAGATATGTGAGGTCTCAAAAGGACGACTATATTTTTTAAACATTACACCATACACTTGACTCTGGGTTTTGAACTTTCGAGACTTGCGGTGTGTAGGTGACTCTATCTCAAACAAGGTGGCTGGTGTCTTCTTGGACGGTGCTACAGGCATAGGCTCTGGCCCAGGCTCTGGCTCAGGCTCAGGCTCTGGCTCAGGCTCTGGCTCTGTCTTGGTCTCTGTCTTGGTTTTTGTCTTGGACTGGCGTTGGTGGTGTTGTTGTTTGTGTTGTTGTTGTTGTTTTTTTTTCTTGGGAGAGTCTGTACTTTTTATCTTCCTTAAGTTCTTCCTTAAGTTCGTTTTCTTCATCGCTGCTGCTACTGCTGCTACTGCTGTCACTACTGCTGCTGCTACTGCTACTAGTGTCTGAGTAAGGTACCAGTTTCATAGGTCTATCTGATGGCTGTCTCATGACTGGGTACGTCTGATGACTGGTTACGTCCGACGGCTGTCTGATGACAACTGACGACTAGAACAAGATACGCTCTCGTTTATACATTCCTCCAGGGGAAATACCCTTCTCCGTCTATAAAAAGGCGTAAGTATCTCTACTCGATATCAGTTTCAGTCATAGAGCCAAACACGCTGCAACAAATTAAAAAGCATATAGATGCTATCAATACACTACTACGTGTCTGTTATCATTGTCACCAGCCGGAACATTTTGTAAGTGTTTGTCCAGAGAAGACAGGGGACAGGACAGGGAATCTAGAGAATATTACCTGTTATCGCTGTCAACAGCCGGGGCATTACGCTAATGCTTGCTCTGTTGAAGCCAACAAGACCACCAGGGACTTTGTATCGACCTGTTATTATTGTAAGCAGCCAGGACACTACGCCAATGCATGTCCAGCAAAACAAGGGACGGAGGAGCCAATGGAGTCGGAGAAGTCAAAGGAGCCGGAGAGACCTAAGAGTCTTAAACTGATTATTAAGCCGGAGAGGGCCATCATTCAACCAACCCTGTTCAATGCAAAGGCTACGGTTAAACCCAAGGAGCTCCTGGATATAAACCCATGGGCGCGACTTCCGTAATCCACCTACCGAAAGCACCCAGGGACCTAACCAGGGACCTAACAAGGGACATAACCAGGGACCTAACCAGGGACCTAACCAGAAACCTCCACCTAAGAAAAGAGCAGTAGGCTGTAAAAGGAAACTACAGAGTGAAAAATAAAACAGAACATTGAAATCAGTTGAGTTATTTTATTGTTGAAATGTTATGTATTCCTGTGACAATAAAAAACCTGAGATTATTTTTTTCTTTCTTTATTATTTGAATGACCCTGAAATGGGCCGTTGGTATGGGGAGGTTTACAACCCGATAAATCGGGGTATAAATTCCCCATTACAACTCCTAAGTTGTTTACCCTCTTATCCTCATTATTTATTTTTGGGGTCTGATGATGGTTATTAAGAGGGCATGGAGAGATCAAATGGTGGTTATTAAGAGGGCATGGAATTCGCCGTCTTGGCCACTCTACGTCTCTTCTGGCAAAAAAGGCCTTCAGGGCTGCCTCCCTCTGCCTCTTCTCTATCTCCCTGTCTACCAAGGACTCCTTCTCCTCCTCCTCCTCCTCCTCACACAGCAAACGCTTCAAAAAATGTCATACCCATAGTAAAATGGTAAAATGAATATAAGTTATAAAATAACCTTTGCTTTTAAACACAGAATCGGATTGACCTACATTTTTACCTACGACAAAAAGGACCAACCACGACAAAGGAGACAAATCAGCAGGAATCAATCACATGCAGCTCACGAAATGCAGGTTCGGTCCACAAATATAAACAATGTACTTTAACAAAATACTAACATGGTTTTTATCTTTCGAACTGTGTTGGGTCCTAAAAAGGGCCGTTGGTTGTTGTATTTTACCCAGGTTTTGCCCGAGTCGTATAAGCACTTAGGTCTCTTATACGTCTTAGCCGTGCACCTACTCGCTGCATTGCTTGATATGCCTCTCTTCTCAACTGAGGGTGTCTAAACCACCACCACATTAACTCGTCTAGCAAATAAACTAGGACACACGCTAACCCAACCATGGTCAGGTTTAAAATGAATAGGATCTCAAGTATTTTTTATAATATATATAAAGTTTACTCATATTTTTTTTATTTCAATCATATTTTATAAATATATTTAATATTCATATTGTTAACAGGATTTTTCATTTTTTAAAAAAGGACCTTTTTAGACTATGTTTTTTAAAATTTAATTGTATGACAATGACTTAAGATATTTTTTTCGAAATGTAATAGTTGGCCCTAAAAATACGTCTTTAATACCACCATGAGCCACTTTAATACCAGCATAGCCAAGATGGATAAGTCAGTACAGAAAGAACTTCTGTCTCTTCAAACAAGTGTCGCTCATTTGGATGCAACCCTCACCATAGAGTCACGCTATAAGAAACAACATCTGGAGAAAGAATGCTTTCTTAAACTGTCAACAAAGAAAATGGTCATCCATGTAGAGTTAAAGGTGGACACTAAAGAGCAACCTCTCAAGAAAGATAGCGCAACCCAGTTTGAAAAGCAAACGGAAAAGCGACCTCATGAGTTGTACAGGAAAACTATTGACTACGACCTAAATAGTCATCTTAAAAAGCCAAAAAAGAAGTAAAGGATTCTAACATAACGGCCCTTTTCAGGGCCAACTAAATGATCAATAAAGAAAATACCTTCAGTCGTTGTCTTTATAAAAAAATATAGTCCAAAAACACATACACAGATTAGTTTTTTTCTATCATTATATAACTTACCGAACACGTCTTTTATAAGGTCTACACTGATTGGTTCATGCTCCATTGTCTCCTTTTTCATCATTGGCTAATATTTAAGCTTAGCACATTAGTAAAGTAGGTCAATCCGATATATTCTTATAAATACAGGCCGTTTTAAGACATTCAGTACATTTTGACCGCTCACAGCGTACAGTCAACATGAATACTATTCAACCCAACCTTAGAGAAATTGATGCGTTGTTCTTTCATGCTGAACACCATATCATGGAAATCAACACCATGAAGCTGAAGCATATTAATGAGCTAACCAAGCGAGGTGAACGACTTACTCAGGAGACATTCAGAGCCATTGAAGAACAACAACAGCAATGGGCCGAGAGAAGACAACTGATGAAAGAAGCTTTAGAAACAGCACAAAAACTAGAAGACGAAAACAGGAAAGAGCAGGAGAAACAAAAATTCCTCGACAGGGTTGTGACACTCTTCAGAGAAAATAAAATAAAAACTACAGTACATAAACGACTGTGGAAGATAACCGTTACGACCACCAACCTGGGTACAGTACGACCTACCGTAGGTGACCACAGCTGTTGCATCGCCACCACAACAGCAGGAGTAAACAACTCTAACACAACGGTCCTTTTCAGGGCCACCCAATTTATTTCGAAAGAAATGCTTTCAGTCATTGTCTAAAAAAAACACAACAAAATATAGTCCTTACATATATACAAACTAGCTTAAACCCCTTTTACTACACATAGAAATTTTCCATACTGCCACGATTTTTTCCATAAACATTTTCCATACAGCCACGATATTTTCCATACTGCCACGAAATAGTTTCCATATCGCCATATTTTTTCCATATTGCCACCCCTTACTACTATTATGGCCCTTTTTTACTTAAAACGTGTATCGAGCTTGGTTTAGTTTTTCGTACCATCCACTTTATTTCAAAACCATTCCATGTATTGTTTTAAAACTTACCGTACGTATTCATGATTATTACCTCCATCAAAATCCACTTATTGACTTTACTCTTTGAGATATTGCTTTAAAACTTTGATTGCTTGTTAACACCATTGCCCCCATCTGTAGACAAGAGAAGGTAACCCTGTCAAGGATTTGAAAAAAAACATTAAGGCCCTTTATCAGCTTAGATTCTTGGTAAAGTATTTCGTACCAGTCAACGTTTTGCCCAGGAGAAGGTAAGTCTGTCAAGGATTCCATTTGAAATATGGCCCTTTTCGATTTTTCATTCAAATTTTAAAACGTTTATGCTTTTCCACTAGTACACTTTTCAATTTGAGATATAATTTTGAAAGTTGGAATACGTTTGTACCATTATGACACCAGTCTGTAAGAAAGGGAATATAACCTTGTTAAAATGTTTCTTGATTTGTACTTATAAATTCCTAGTTAAAGTAATGTGTGCAACTATATCATTATCATTTTTTTTCATTTAATAATTTGCTGTAGTATTCATGGATATCAAACAATTAAGTTTGCGTACTCTTGACTTAATAGCTTGCTATACTTCTGGCCCTGGGGTTTTTTAACTGACAAAGTTTTTCGGCAAGCACTGAAACAAAAGTCGAGCGCGCTGTCCTACTGACAGCTCTTGTTTATAATACTATGATTAGATTTTCCCTTTGCATAGTGAGACTGATTAAATGGCTTTCTTTTTCATTTTTACCGTGAAACAAAACAAATGATCTAGACGAGATAAGTTCTCTGTTAATAAAACGTGAGGTATGCCGGCGTTTTGGAGTGTCAGAGGTGCGTCCTTATAAAACCACATTCAATCAATCAATCAATCAACATTGACTGACAGTAACCTACTTCCGTTCCTGTTTTGCAGCTACAGCAATTTAATTTGAACCATTTCTACCGTTTTGAACGTTTTTAACTTTCACATTGGCTGGCTGACTAGACCTTAATATTTAGCAAGTTCATGCTAGAGAGAAGACATTTTTGACTTTACGTGTAGTTTCCAAAATTCCTATAGCTGCCATTGATTATTACTTGTTACATGTAATCTGGTTTAAAAGTGCAATGATACTCACGCGAGCGATGTTGGTTCAACGTGGGCCTCTTGTTTTCTTTTCATGACAGTTATTTTATGAGTAGTGAAGAAACATCGCAAAGACAAAGTGATTTTCTAGTCAGAAACGATATATTTCGGTGGTTCAAGAATCAAAATCGTTGTATTAAAAATCATTTGAAAATACAGAGAAGAGAAAACAGACCAATCTAGTTTCCAAAAGGATTCCTAAATATTCTCTATGTATGTCTTCAAAGGGAAGTAAATGTCCATCGGCAGATTGATATTTAAGTCACTACAGTCGGCGAGAAGCAGATTCCGGCAGTATAGAAAATACGGTAGGCGCAACAAGTCCAAGTAGCATATCAAGCCCAGTAAGTGCTACAAGTCAAATATTTACAGCAAATCCCGTTGGTTTAGGTAATAAGCGTGGTTATTCTTGTTTTACATATGCCGAGGTGTTCTGGACGATAGTCAGTCATAATTAATTATTACTTAATTCGGTCATTTATTTTCACTTAATTTAATCTAATAAATTAGTTTCAGATTTCGCTTGGTCAACGGATACGTAAACATACATAAACATGCATGGTTTCGCGAACATTTAGCTCGTTCTGCTATGATCACGTGATTTGGTTTTGCTTAGTGCGCTTTATTTGATTTCAATATTGAAGAATAAATGAAGAACAAACAATTTTATATTAAGTAGTGTTATTATGTGAAATGTATCTTGCTCTTATAAAAATCATTACTTTCCAAAAACTTGCCATGTAAAAGCAGACAGCCCGTGCATTATAGTGCTATACAACCAATGGTGCAGAAACATGTTATCTAATTGAAAGGAAGCAATGGCATCGAAAATGTGATGACATACCGCGGATTGTTATTTTTCTTTAAGGTCCAATACTTCATGACATTGTCCTAACCATTTAGTAAAATTATTATAATATATTTTTGATCCTTTCAATTGATTTAGTTTATCACAAACAATACACAGTGAATCAGGAAACTTGTAATCTTTTCCATACACAGCAACAACATTCTTGTCTCTCCGTTTCAAATAACCAATATATTCTTTTTCGTTATTTGACAAAAACTTTAAGTACTTTGCGAGTGATGAAATATTTGAAAATTCATTTGTATCGATGTAAGTGTTTTTCGGAAACAAAAATTTATTATCCAAATTACCTCTAAATATTGTGATAATGTCTAACTGATAGTAATAAAACAGTTTTTCTGTGACATAATCCTGACTTATTGCATTTTCAAAACTAAGATAGAATTTATACTCCTTATGCAATAGTGAAGATAAGTTTTCTTTTGATATTCTTCCATGTCTTCCACATTCTCCAAAAATATCCACATCAACGTACTTCTTTAAAATGTCAACATATTTTTCTCTTTCGCTCTGAGTTTTACAATGGCTAACTGCCCATGCAGCAAATTTGTGTTTAGAAAGGAATATAGATGAGTAATTCGTGCGTTTCACAGTTTTAGCACGCTGAAGCTTTCCATATGGTAAATATACATCTGAATTGAGTCGGTAGCCCATAGACCAGTTAAAAACATTATGCCACGCTTTATACTTACAGTAGTATTTTCGTCTATGACAAGCTGGTTCATAATGTACAAATATCCAAATTTGATCCGTTTTCCGCTGATATAAGTCAACGGGTGGTTTCGTTTCTAACTCTCCATCTAGAAAGAAAACCACAGCTTTACTTTGATTAAAGAGTGTGCGATTATTTGTAACTTTGCAACTCTTTGATATCAAACTATTATTCATATTTATTTTGTAAAATACTGGTGTGCGCCATTTCCTAAAATTCCATAACAATATAATAAATTGCATGTTGTTGATTTGTAAATGTCTTAGTTGATTTAAATCTGTTGTCATATTCTGTAAATTCTTAACGTAATCATGTAATACAACGGGCGCCTTCAAAACAAAAGTTGCTTTTTCTAAGATAAAATAAAGTATAAATGTGGTACTTAATAAATATACAATCGCACCAAAAGTAATTTTATTCATATCAATGTTGATGAGTATTAGATAGCATCGAAAGGATTTGTATTGTTATGTTTCATAAGCGATGATATAATTTACTGCATCTAAATATTCTATAGAAATTGTTTGAAGTTAAGTTAATTTCCGAACGTTTTACCGTTTGAATTTGTAAATGTAATTGGAAACAAAACTAATTGTTAAATGATTTCTATAGTTGGATGTTTGTCAAACAATAAGTGGTTTAAATATGGTTGTTTATAATTATATCTTCAGTTAATTTAGGATCATGTTTACTTTTTATTTTTTCATTATTTAGAAATATAGGTTTGTCATATATTACTTTACAATAAACCTGTAATATGTCATTCTATGCCATCAAAATGTCGCAAAGGAAATTTTTTCCTTAAATAGTTTCAGTTTTCCGTCGCATCCTCTCGTTTAGGCTTTGTAAAATACATCACGAATATAGCTGCTATTGTGTTAAGAAGTCGTTTTATCAGTAAGTATTTGAAGAATTAAGAAACATATCCATATATACTTTAGTTTAAGTATAAGGCATGTCATTTTATTTTCCCTTTTATCCCATTCAAAAATATTCATATGATGGATGATGTATTGTGGTGGGGTTTGGAGGACTATACAGTACAGCACAGGCGAAACCACACGCATATGCGTCCATGCGGCATATAAATAAGAGTCTAAAAGCATGGAGAAGCGGCGGAAAATCAAACGCGTGACGCGACATCGCAAATTGTATGCGGCATTCAATTGCCGCATCTGAAAGACAAAATAGCAATCAAGCGCATTCAAGCGCGACAACGAGTCCCGCCACGTGATGCCGCGTGTCGCGACGTTATGCGGCATGTCATTTTCTATACAGGTAAAAGCGATGAAATAAAAAAATGTGTAGTATATTGTATTGTACACATGTATAAAACTGTGTTTTTCAATAATGGTGTACAATGTATTCCATATTGTCACCAATAAAATTTCAGTCTTAAATGTTTTTAGTAATTACATGTGTATACCCGTACGTTTCAGTTACCATAAAAACATGTAAGTAGAAACGTGTTTTAGAACTGTGAGATGAAAAAGAAATACCTCAACCCATACGATTATTTTGAATGAATTATCTTAATGCAGAGATCGACAAATACTACATTGAATGACAGAGTACGACCAAGAAGACAAATGTTAAGAATACTATTAAAGCATCGTGATCACTTTAAATGTTGATAATTGAAAAAAGGATGCTTAAAAGAATCACGACAGAACTAAGTATTTACTGCAAATTAACGCTGAAATACGTGAGAATAGGATTTCCTTATCCACTACTAAATGGACATGGTAGATTTATTTTCACGCAAGTAAGCAGAAACAAGTGTAAATACAGAATAGGGATGAAAACAAATCAGCCTTTTCTCGAATTCTACTTCAAAACTGCTATAAATATATAGAAAATGATCTAACTAAAAACAAGAATACCCACAACCCTATGTTCATTTTTTAAACAGTTTTACAGTCATTTTTTCATATGTATGTGATGTGCTTGCTGCTTTTAATTTACGTTAAAATAGCCCGGCAGCGATGAGAGATCAGCAGTTAAGTATAAGCTTATCTATCACCGGTATTGGGTGAAAATTTGTATCTTGTAGGTGAGAAAAACGTTGTACCGGTATACAGTAAATTATGCTTATAACGAACTCTCCGGGATCTATCAAATGTGTTCCTTATATCCTTGAGTTCCTTATATCCATATATCGACGTTCCTTATATATATCGAACTAAAATACATATCCAACAAGTATTTTTATAGTCAAATCCCAACCATCAACTTACATTTGCTTTTGATATTTATTCCACCTTTTGAACAGTTATAAATATCTATAACTGTTATCCTTTTCTACATCCGTATGTAAAATAATTGCAAAGATTAATAAAGCATAAAAAACGGTTCATGTTTTCATTGGCAATACTGAAACAAAATAATTTTGTATATGAGACAATTAAATGAAGCCGATTTTCGCCAAAACTTGAATATTTAACATGTTTTTTTTTCTCCCAAAATGGGATTTCACCCGGTCTGCATGCTTTTAAAGAAACGCTCATAATTGTTTACGAAAAATATTATCACTTGAACATCGTACTTAGCAATTGTGTTGGTATTCTCTTTTAACTAGTTTATCAAAAGGTTATACATGTGAAATGTAGAAGACTATATCCGAAGTTTCCTTATAAACGGAGTACGATATAACCGCATCTTTTTACATAATACAAAATAAGGGAAAATCGGGCCCAAAAGAACTGTTCGTTATATCCTATGTTACGTTATATCCGGAGTCGCTATATACGGATTTTACTGTAATAAGGTAAACTGCCCGTCTGTTAGAACGACCAAAATACGGCTGGAACGGATGTACTCTCCTTCTTGAATTGTAATTCAAATCAAATTTAACTTTATAGCACGAGGTGTTAATGTTACATGTGTGTATCACAATGTTTGATCTTACGTAACTAATTTTACTTTCAACTGTGCGATCTTTTAAACATATCACCTTTATTATTTTCATAAAACATCAAACACCTATACGTACAAAAGCCGGTTGTGATCCCGGTTCATAGCTCTTAGGTAGTTGGTAAAATGTTGGTGTCTTACTCCGAGTGTAGGAATCGATATGCATGTCCGTACAGAAACCGGTTGTGCCCCTGGTTCGAGCTGTCAAAATGTAGGTGGTTGATAAGTGGACGTACAGTATTTAGGCTGTTACTTTATTTTTGTGAAGTTTAGTTCTTACATTTATCTACTGATTATGTGGATGCAGTCAGCGCTGAGAGATTGTTGCTTTGATAAAGCTTTAGAAACTTAATGTAGTATCGTACATTGAAAAGAGTTGATGCCAGTTTGTTGTACATTCAGACGGCAAATAATTGTCAGTTCATATATTTATAACAAACATATTGTTTTTGTCGCAAAGTATGACGGAAAAAAGGAACATACGTATACATTGTAATAGTTAATTCAAATGCAGTAAATCGACAGTTTGCTGTTATCAACTGTTTCAGTATTTATTTAAGATTATTGTGTCTTTGTAGCTCAAATCAGAGTCCAAGAACGAATAACATATTTAGTTTACCTCGATCAGTTTCTACAAATAAACTTATTCAGGAACTAGTATGGTTACCTTTAAGTGACAGGCGTAATTTTCAAAAAATTGTTATTATGTATAAACATAAAAATAGTTTACTACAATGTAAATATTTATCACACTCGTTTAAGAAATGGTTGCAGTAACTTAAATACAGACTTGTTTAATAACCATTTAGGAGATAATGCAATAAATTATGTCTAAACTAATAATTTATTCGGAACAAAAATTTCAACAGTAGTAAAAGGTCATATCGCAGAAATAAAGCGAATCCAGAATGCTACATAATCGTCTAGAAAAATCCATGTCCTGTTTAGAAGCTTGACGTGAAGCCATCACATTCACACAAAGCAACACTTAATAGTATATAAATACAATAATGCAAAGTTCCACACAATAAAAAGGTTCGAAATACTTGACACTAAAATAATCCTCTCTTAACTACTTCGACAGTAAATTACCAATGCTATCTGTTTTAGCCGATTATCTTACTTTATGGTTCATTAAAATGAAAAACATGCTGACAGTACTGTAGACAATGGCAATCATCACCCTTTGTTAATATTAGCAATAAGTGTCTACTCAATTAAGATGTGGCACTAATTATCCCCAACTTCAAGGCAAGCGTCGGAATCATTTGTGTTTAAATACATACATCAAAACGACGACAAATTATTGATAAGCAATAATATTATAATTCTTGCGACAAACAATGATATCTGTAATAAAAAGTTTAGAATAAAAGAACAAAGTCATGAAAATGTTACAACTTTTAATTACATATAATAATTATTTTTTTTAAACATACTCGAAAGATAGTACACTGCAGTAACTCAGGCAAAAATTCTATAAAATTATATCTTATAAAACCTTTTATAGAATTACATGTACATTTTGTACATTGTGCAAAAAGCATTAATTTTTTTAAGGAAAAATAAATCCTTTATGCCGCGTCACGCGGCATGGTACTTGTCGCATATCGCAAATGACACGCGGCATATAGATGCCGCATATACAATCATATGCCGCGTGATGCGACATGGTTTTATTGCTCCCGCGTTGTAAAACCTCCCGCGCTATAGCGCGGCAAAAACGGAATCCGCCTGTGCTGTACTGTAAGTGGTTAATGAGTTTTCGAATAGCAATTCGTTTATTACTGTTATCTCTCAAACAGTGTAAGTTTTTTGTGTTCCAAATATTTTAAACAAGATTTGAAACTTGAAAAAAAGAGATAAAAAATTGAAGCTGTCTAATTTAGGCTCTAGATTCACTTTATTATTGGTTAAGGTCATTCCTAAAGCTTTTGCTAAGTCAGAAGTCCACATAATTTTATTGAGATATAAACTTACGTTTGCTTCTGCTAGTGATCTAACACTTAATACTATTGTTATATTGAAATTTACTTTAATCTTGAGATAGTTCCAAAGTTAATGAAAGTGGTCATTAATTTCTTAAAATGTGTCTTTTCACTGTTGTTAATGAACGTGGCATCATCTGCAAATAATGTTTTTTATAATTATCTTAACACCTTTTATTTTTATGTTATTGTTTAAATAGCTACTGGGCGGCTCTACTGCGATGAGTAAAAGGAGAGAAGATAATTTGACAACTTTGTTTAACTTCTTTTTATTTCAAAAGGTTCTCATGTATTACCGATTTTAATAACAACAATGTAAATTTTGTGATACAATAATTTCACCAGTCCTATTTCGTAAAGAAACTGTCAGACTAAATTGTTCTTAGCATTTAAGGTAGGTCACTGGTTCCCCCTAGGAATCGGGTAACTTTTTCTGGAATCCGCTTTAAAATCTGTATTGGGAAATGGCTTGAAGCAGATTTATATTTGGTATCATTTTACAATTAATGACAGATCGTCTTACCTGATAGGTTTAATGGTTTTTTTAAGGTTGGTTCTTCAATTATGGATCAGATTAAGTCAAGCAAAAAGAGTATGCAGAATTAACTGTAACAAATAAATTATTTATTTAAATACTGTCGCTACTACTGAGAGCAGATATGATCAGACCGGGCTGAAAAGGGTTTACTTTTAGAAAATCTCTAACTCGTGGCTAATGAAAAGTACTAGTAATTATTCCTTCTTTCAAGGTTTAAAAAATGATATGGTGCCACCGACTGAAATTCAAATTACTACATAATCACTGGCGCTGATGTTGGTAGAGTTATTGTACAAAAATTAATAATGTGAGTTCCGAGAATGATCTTTTTTCTTGTTTGGGGCCCTTATAGGGTAACCCCGTTTATTTTCTCCGTCGTTGGCGTAGTAAGAATCGGAGAGCATCACCCATCAGCCTTACAGTGTTGACATGCAACATTCATTAAATAATAGGACTGCAGAAAGGTAAAATTGGCAGTTTCATTATTAAAAATACTTTCTTGAACTAATTTTTGTCATAACAATAAGTTACGTCTAGTTTTAGACTGTGGTTCTCCGTTCTCGTTTCGTCACGCGCATAAGCAAGAATGAGATTAGCTTCATTTTCGTATATTAAGGGGAGTCACTGCTGAAATTCAAAATAACAATAAATTTTATTGACCCTGTTTTTTATGGAGACTAACATATTGCTAGTAAATGTCTGGAAAAATAATAATGGGTCAATCATGTAACTTTTTCGCAATATTAATCTTTAGTGATACACTATCAGATAAGGTGCTTAATGTAGAATTAGCTAGAATTTTCGAATTATAAACGTTTATGTATGTGGTGTATGTTTCAGAATGGGTATCAATTTTTAATATCTTCTAATGTAGTATGTCATACTTTAGGATGAAAACATAGAGATAGTGGTATTTCTATCATCATCTGAATAAATATTGCGCTCCTTATTATTACCCCACCCACTTTGCTAAAATTCATCTTTTCAATTTTTGATAAACGAATATTTCATGATAAAGGAATAGCTGGTAAATATTGGTGTTTAAGTCCTCATTTTGACAGAAACACTGTCCTCATTTGAATGTTAACTGATGTCCTCCTTTATAATAAGCATTTCTTAATGATGATCTACTTTGATAACCAGTTATCATCATGTTAAAAGTACATATGTTAATGATGTCTAAATACATTTTAAAACAATTTTCATTTTACAGTTGTCTGTGAAAAGATGATGTTCGTCTAAATATGTCATCTTACCAGAGTGTTTTATTTAGTGGGTTTGCCCACATTAATTATGTAAGTATTTATTGGCAAGTAGCCCACATTTATTATGTAAGTATTCATTGCGAACTATTCCCAACTAAGGGTGTTAGTGTTAAAAATTGCATTTACAAGACTGCTAATGGACGGATTCCATTAAACAGTCTAGATACTGTTTTATTCCTTTGTTTTGGTTTGATTGCTTTTGAGCTGTTACGTGTTTTGGCATTCATACTTTACAACAGCTGACTTTAAGTTCCTTAGCACCAAGAAAATTCACCCCACACTTTCCTGTCATTCAGAAAGAAATAATGAGGTTTTTAATTTTCTAAAAAAGACCACATATGTCTGCTGGAACGCATTAGAAGAACAGACTAAGTTAAAGGATTGTGATGTTTCTCATCTTCGTTGATTGTTTACAACTCATTTTCAGGTTTTCTTCGAACTGTTTAACAAATTACTGAAGAAGCCAGTATTCTTGTGGTGCCTGTTTGTAAGTATATAGTTTACATTATGAACAATGCCTATATCATTTACATATGCACAATGCCTATATCATTTACAATGTAAAATGCCTGTATAATTTACATATTTGCAATGCCTTTCCAAAATTAAGAAAGCAAAATAAAAGGATTTTGAAGTACATATTTGGGATATATGTTAAAATTGCTAGGTGGTCATTTTCAGGTTTCATACATATTAATATGCGGGGGGGGGGGGAGGGGTTGATTTGTAATTCTGTTATATTTTCTTCTTTTTCAGCTGATAATGGACAATGCATGACTGCTACACTCAAGCTTTGCAAACGTTTCCTTAGGAGGGAAGTGAATGTGCTTAATTCATACTTGATACGAGATTCTCTCTGTACTGGGGAGGTACAAGACATGGTAAGCGATACATGTTGTTATGATGTTTGCCTTAACTTGGTTTTCAGCTTTTCAAGGTTAATTATGTTGAGTATCTAGATATTGCATTGCTTGCTGAAAATAAGGTTTTGTTGGTTTGAGATTCATCATAAGCAATCGTTTATCCCATACAAAATGGAGGCAAATTGTTTACCCTTATCTGTCAGTATGTCTAAAAATCTTTCGAAAGAAATTCATAATACAAAGTATTCAATTTGTAAAAGGCCTGGTAAGTGTATACTTTCTTTGTATTTTCTGAAAGAACATTATCAATTCTGAAGAAAATTTCTGTGTTTATATGTTACTTCAAAACTTTAAAAAATGCTAGACACATTTACATGGACAATGTTTTGAAACCTATTTTGTATATTGTATACCTTAATACTGGCAGATTTATAACAAACATTCAGAGATAAAGGATGTTTCGCCCTCCGTAAAACAAGTTATGTTTCATGTGACCATAATCACCAGAGTTGTGGCTCTTCCTTAACTTTTCCACTATACGTATTAATAAGTAATCTTTTGAGATAAACTTCTCATTATATTTTTGGCAGAAACAGTGCAGATATTGGTGTATCTGTGTCCTACGGATCCATGTCTAGTTAACATGTTACTATGAACTAGTGTGAACATCATAGGGATAACTTTTCTTATTGTCATCATATTGTTCATTCCAAAGGAAACATATGCTATGAAGTTGGTCGAAAAATATGAAGAGATTAGTTTAAAAAAAAGTTTTAGCCCAAAGAGAAAGAGTGGAAGGATACATAGGAAGGTAAATTACAATTTTCTGAAAGATATTTAAGTCCCGGTGCCTCTTTAGATATAAAAAGACATTTAGCTCTTATTTTACAAAGAGGGACTTCTTACTGGCTAAATATAGACCGCTATTTGTTCAAAAAACTTAATATTGGCTATTTGCCATTTTTTATTTTTCTCCGTCAAACTTCCATATTGGTTGTGACAACAGAGTCTATATGTACCACCATCTCCACCACAACGCAAAACCCCACCCTACCACATCCCAAATTTGAAATTTTGTTCTCAATTTTGTTTTCTTCACTTTTGACAGAGCGCAAGAGGGCGACAAAAGTGTTCTACTGAGCATCCATCTAGTTGAAGTGGAAGTGTATGCTATGAATATAATTATAGTGAAGTGATTTTTTTTTAAAATGGCATTGCCAAAAGTAAGAAACAGTATCTTACAACAATATTTTGTTGAAAAGCGATATAACTATGAAAGAATAGTATGTAGAACACAATAATATCATAATGGTATTTGTAATTTTTATTATATATTAATTAGTATCTAAAGAGGCACTGGAACTATAAATGTATTTTGATCACTTTTAAGCTATTTTGATTGTCCTGTTAGTCTTTGTCTAAATGTTGCTTTAAAAAATACATCACATCTATTACCGCTTTGTCAATTTTGCTGAAACTTCTAGGGCAATATCCTTCGATGGTCCCCTATCAGATTCCATCAAATCTAGTTAATCCATGCAGAGCTTTGGTTGCCATTATCTAGTTGATATATGCAGAGCTCTGGTTGCCAAAATCTTCTTTATTTCATGCAGAGCTCTGGTTGTCAAAATCAATTTTTCCATGCAGAGCTCTGGTCGCCAAAATCTACTTTTCCATGTAGAGCTCTGCTTGCAAAAATTGATTTTGACAACCATGCAGAGGTCTGGTTGCCAAAATAAAGTTGATACACGCAGAGCTCTGGTTGCTAAATCTATTTGATCCACACAGATCTTTTGTTGCAAACATCTAGCTGATCCATGTAGAGCTCTGGTTGCCAAATCTAGTTGATCCATGCAGAGGTTTGGTTAACAAAAATCTAGTTGATCCATTCAAAGCTGTGGTTGCCAAATTATAGTTGACCTATGCAGAGCTCTGGTTGCCAAAATCTAGTTGATTCACGCAGAGCTCTCGTTGCCAAATCTAGTTGATCTATGCAGAGGTCTGGTTGTCATAATCTAGTTGATCCATGCAGAGCTCATGGTGCTATTGCATTTTCAACGTAAAATTTAAACAAAATCGTCAGAATCTGCTGGCCTGATTTCAAAATTATTTTACAGAAGTGTTTTTTGGGAGACACTCTTCTACATTAATACAACCGCCAGGGTGTGAAAGCTGTCTTATCTTTACACTGGTAAGTAATTTTGTTTAATCACACACGGAAGCAGGACTTGGTATAGCACTTCTTTATCATTCATAGCTAAATGTGGATAATTGCAGTGGCTAGAACAAGAACAATACTTTTATTGGGTAAATCAATAATCTTTTCATTGTATTCAAAGAAAATACGTGTGACTAACAAATTTAACAGCTGGATGATTGTTGTAGATTTAAAGTAGACATTATCTATTTATAATTTTTTCATCATATTATACTACCAAAACTTGTAATGTCTAATAAGTAGGAAATCTTATAAAAAAACATACTGTATGATTCAAGCTATGGGCTGTAGAGAAAATTGACAGGAGCTCACCAGACCAAGTTTTACCCTTACTGGTACACGGACTTTGGAAAGTATGTACTTAAAGATTAATATACCCTGTTAATAATTACTCAAATATGAGACAAATAAATCATTCATGTACAGAAGTTTGTAGTATATAACATAACATGGCAAGCAAAATGATTTTTCTTTTTTGATATAGTTGTGCATATCAATTTAGCTGTACATGAAGGTAGATAGGATGTACTAGTCTAATGTATCAAGTTATGTTTCAATTATTTTCAAAAAGAATAAAAGTAAAAAAACAACAACATACAACTTAGTAGGGAAAAGTGGGTATTTTGAAGAGACATCTTTCAAATTACAAGAAGAGAAAAAAAGAAAACTTTATAACTTTTCTTGAAAACAATCTCTACTGAACTTTCAGGTGAGGTGGATACATTTCAGAGCATGGATGGTATTGCGTAGACAGTTCCAAGATCCTCACGTTGTGGTCACAATATTCCCCAGTTGACAGAGGATCCACAAAACCAAGTTCTTTTTTTATGATTGGAATAACTTCTGTAAGACATTCTTCAAGAAAATCCCCCCAATCTAAAAAAGTACCATTATTTCAGGTTGTAGCTGAATAATTTGATTTTTGTTTCTTCTAATCTAATCGTATCTTAGCATGGCAGATAATGTGCTAGCATACATTCATAAATGGCTTAAGTTATAAACACAGCAGCTCCTGAAATAGCCACCACATTAATACAATTGCGTCTCCCTTGGACTAGTGGTTTAGGCATCCGCCTTAGGAGGGGTATGTTGAAGGTTTGAACCCTAGCATGGGTCCGTTCTGATATGGCCTGTTTGTGAGCCACGAGCTAATTCAATAATGGTTACCGTATGCCTAACTGCCTGGTGCCTGTCATTAAAGGATTGGATTCAGGAGGTAAATATGCTCAGATAGAAGGTGTCTTATAAGTCAGAAATGGCTGGCCCTTTAAGTAGGGATGACACTATAATAAAACAAACACTTTATCTTAATACTTTTATATTCATGACATTGCAAACTGAGTAGATGCCATTCATTGTAACAGTAACAAACGGAAAGATTTATCATTCCTCACTTGGCAACATACATGTAAGTATACTTAATTTAAACTCACTTTTGATTTCTTAATTAAAATCATGCACTTTACGAGTATGTGATTTATAAGCATGATAATTCTTTCAGGATGACATCCACATACCCAGTGACAGTGTTCTTAAAGGAGTATATGTTCTCCGAAATAGAGTCATTCAAGGCTTTACGAACACGCACGCCTATCAATGATTTCCCGGAACGCATCCTAAGTCCATGATTAGATTATATGAGGTAGGGTTACTTGTATGAGATAATTGCTCGTCTCTGCATCAACAGTGACAAGTCTTCCAAAACCTAGTGTACCCAAAGTCTGTTAAAACAGAATCCAAAGATATTGAAAAAGTCAAGAAATAAATTGTGAAATGTCTAGTATATAGACAACCAAAATACGAAAACAATGATCTGTTACATGAAATGTGTTTTGGCAATTCAGTGCTTAACAACCATTGCATTTAAGATTGCATGTACAAATGTACTTAATTGTGACAGTTTTGTGATAGGTCAACACCTTTTTTTTTGCATTTAACACATTGTTATAGTGTAATGGCCATTTATTCAGTGGTTTGTGTTTTAGTATGAATGCATATATACAACATCTTATTCAATTATATTTCATTGGTGCAATAGTTAAAGACATTAAGTTGTACTAAGCGTGTATGCTGAATCACTAAATGCCATACTTATAATGCTTTTCTTCTCCTCCTTTAAAAAGGTAAGACAATATTTCCTGGTTTCCATTTTTGGAAATGCTTGACTAAACATCATACAGAATGCTAAAACTGCATGTTAAAATCATGTAGAAAATAAAGTTAATGTTTTTGGTAAACAACAAACTTTTAATTCTATACCAGAAGTTTTGTTACTCTTTCTTAAAATGTTATGTAGCTCTGCATTTATGTTGCCATAGTAACTGTAATAATATATATTCAGAATTTAAAGAAATGTAAAAAACAATAATTAAATGTTTTTGCATCTTTGAATGTGAAAATTCTCAGTAAACAGCTACTGAGTTAGAAACAAAATTGTGTGTAAGGAAGTTGATAATATCAAATTCAGATAGTATTTAGGTCATGGTACATTGTACGAGTTTTAAAGAGCTCGTAAGTGTATTACAAAAACATCAGTTTGCTTTTATTTACACACATCTATGTGTTCTTCACTAATTTTGTTGCTTTTAGATCGATTTAAAATAGTTATTGTAATTCACACAATGACATGAAAAAGTAGTTCAAAAGGTATTCGCAGGAGTTTTAG
>JAFMSR010000004.1:58306743-58329723 GCA_022818135.1 Saxidomus purpurata | reverse complement strand
GTAATGTTCCCGGCATGATCGAACGGGATGTGAATGCCAAAATTTAACCCTGGATGGTAAATAGAGACTCGCACTTGATCCATTGACTGTACCTGGCATTGCTCTTTCAGCGCCTCCATCAGTTCATGAAATAAGATATGTGAGGTCTCAAAAGGACGACTATATTTTTTAAACATTACACCATACACTTGACTCTGGGTTTTGAACTTTCGAGACTTGCGGTGTGTAGGTGACTCTATCTCAAACAAGGTGGCTGGTGTCTTCTTGGACGGTGCTACAGGCATAGGCTCTGGCCCAGGCTCTGGCTCAGGCTCTGGCTCAGGCTCTGGCTCTGTCTTGGTCTCTGTCTTGGTTTTTGTCTTGGACTGGCGTTGGTGGTGTTGTTGTTTGTGTTGTTGTTGTTGTTTTTTTTTCTTGGGAGAGTCTGTACTTTTTATCTTCCTTAAGTTCTTCCTTAAGTTCGTTTTCTTCATCGCTGCTGCTACTGCTGCTACTGCTGTCACTACTGCTGCTGCTACTGCTACTAGTGTCTGAGTAAGGTACCAGTTTCATAGGTCTATCTGATGGCTGTCTCATGACTGGGTACGTCTGATGACTGGTTACGTCCGACGGCTGTCTGATGACAACTGACGACTAGAACAAGATACGCTCTCGTTTATACATTCCTCCAGGGGAAATACCCTTCTCCGTCTATAAAAAGGCATAAGTATCTCTACTCGATATCAGTTTCAGTCATAGAGCCACCCACGCTGCAACAAATTAAAAAGCATATAGATGCTATCAATACACTACTACGTGTCTGTTATCATTGTCACCAGCCGGGACATTTTGTAAGTGTTTGTCCAGAGAAGACAGGGGACAGGACAGGGGATCAACAGACAGGGAATCTAGAGAATATTACCTGTTATCGCTGTCAACAGCCGGGGCATTACGCTAATGCTTGCTCTGTTGAAGCCAACAAGACCACCAGGGACTTTGTGTCGACCTGTTATTATTGTAAGCAGCCAGGACACTACGCCAATGCATGTCCAGCAAAACAAGGGACGGAGGAGCCAATGGAGTCGGAGAAGTCAAAGGAGCCGGAGAGACCTAAGAGTCTTAAACTGATTATTAAGCCGGAGAGGGCCATCATTCAACCAACCCTGTTCAATGCAAAGGCTACGGTTAAACCCAAGGAGCTCCTGGATATAAACCCATGGGCGCGACTTCCGTAATCCACCTACCGAAAACACCCAGGGACCTAACCAGGGACCTAACAAGGGACATAACCAGGGACCTAACCAGGGACCTAACCAGAAACCTCCACCTAAGAAAAGAGCAGTAGGCTGTAAAAGGAAACTACAGAGTGAAAAGTAAAACAGAACATTGAAATCAGTTGAGTTATTTTATTGTTGAAATGTTATGTATTCCTGTGACAATAAAAAACCTGAGATTATTTTTTTCTTTCTTTATTATTTGAATGACCCTGAAATGGGCCGTTGGTATGGGGAGGTTTACAACCCCGATAAATCGGGGTATAAATTCCCCATTACAACTCCTAAGTTGTTTACCCTCCTATCCTCATTATTTATTTTTGGGGTCTGATGATGGTTATTAAGAGGGCATGGAGAGATCAAATGGTGGTTATTAAGAGGGCATGGAATTCGCCGTCTTGGCCACTCTACGTCTCTTCTGGCAAAAAAGGCCTTCAGGGCTGCCTCCCTCTGCCTCTTCTCTATGTCCCTGTCTACCAAGGACTCCTTCTCCTCCTCCTCCTCCTCCTCCTCCTCCTCACACAGCAAACGTTTCAAAAAATGTCATACCCATAGTAAAATGGTAAAATGAATATAAGTTATAAAAGAACCTTTGCTTTTAAACACAGAATCGGATTGACCTACATTTTTACCTACGACAAAAAGGACCAATCACGACAAAGGAGACAAATCAGCAGGAATCAATCACATGCAGCTCACGAAATGCAGGTTCGGTCCACAAATATAAACAATGTACTTTAACAAAATACTAACATGGTTTTTATCTTTCGAACTGTGTTGGGTCCTGAAAAGGGCCGTTGGTTGTTGTATTTTACCCAGGTTTTGCCCGAGTCGTATAAGCACTTAGGTCTCTTACACGTCTTAGCCGTGCACCTACTCGCTGCATTGCTTGATATGCCTCTCTTCTCAACTGAGGGTGTCTAAACCACCACCACATTAACTCATCTAGCAAATAAACTAGGACACACGCTAACCCAACCATGGTCAGGTTTAAAATGAATAGGATCTCAAGTACTTTTTATAATATATATAAAGTTTACTCATATTTTTTTTATTTCAATCATATTTTATAAATATATTTAATATTCATATTGTTAACAGGATTTTTCATTTTTTAAAAAAGGATCTTTTTAGACTATGTTTTTTAAAATTTAATTGTATGACAATGACTTAAGATATTTTTTTCGAAATGTAATAGTTGGCCCTAAAAATACGTCTTTAATACCACCATGAGCCACTTTAATACCAGCATAGCCAAGATGGATAAGTCAGTACAGAAAGAACTTCTGTCTCTTCAAACAAGTGTCGCTCATTTGGATGCAACCCTCACCATAGAGTCACGCTATAAGAAACAACATCTGGAGAAAGAATGCTTTCTTAAACTGTCAACAAAGAAAATGGTCATCCATGTAGAGTTAAAGGTGGACACTAAAGAGCAACCTCTCAAGAAAGATAGCGCAACCCAGTTTGAAAAGCAAACGGAAAAGCGACCTCATGAGTTGTACAGGAAAACTATTGACTACGACCTAAATAGTCATCTTAAAAAGCCAAAAAAGAAGTAAAGGATTCTAACATAACGGCCCTTTTCAGGGCCAACTAAATGATCAATAAAGAAAATACCTTCAGTCGCTGTCTTTATAAAAAAATATAGTCCAAAAACACATACACAGATTAGTTTTTTTCTATCATTATATAACTTACCGAACACGACTTTTATAAGGTCTACGCTGATTGGTTCATGCTCCATTATCTCCTTTTTCATCATTGGCTAATATTTAAGCTTAGCACATTAGTAAAGTAGGTCAATCCGATATATTCTTATAAATACAGGCCGTTTTAAGACATTCAGTACATTTTGACCGCTCACAGCGTACAGTCAACATGAATACTATTCAACCCAACCTTAGAGAAATTGATGCGTTGTTCTTTCATGCTGAACACCATATCATGGAAATCAACACCATGAAGCTGAAGCATATTAATGAGCTAACCAAGCGAGGTGAACGACTTACTCAGGAGACATTCAGAGCCATTGAAGAACAACAACAGCAATGGGCCGAGAGAAGACAACTGATGAAAGAAGCTTTAGAAACAGCACAAAAACTAGAAGACGAAAACAGGAAAGAGCAGGAGAAACAAAAATTCCTCGACAGGGTTGTGACACTCTTCAGAGAAAATAAAATAAAAACTACAGTACATAAACGACTGTGGAAGATAACCGTTACGACCACCAACCTGGGTACAGTACGACCTACCGTAGGTGACCACAGCTGTTGCATCGCCACCACAACAGCAGGAGTAAACAACTCTAACACAACGGTCCTTTTCAGGGCCACCCAATTCATTTCGAAAGAAATACTTCCAGTCATTGTCTAAAAAAAAACACAACAAAATATAGTCCTTACATATACACAAACTAGCTTAAACCCCTTTTACTACACATAGAAATTTTCCATACTGCCACGATTTTTTCCATAAACATTTTCCATACAGCCACGATATTTTCCATACTGCCACGAAATAGTTTCCATATCGCCATATTTTTTCCATATTGCCACCCCTTACTACTATTATGGCCCTTTTTTACTTAAAACGTGTATCGAGCTTGGTTTAGTTTTTCGTACCATCCACTTTATTTCAAAACCATTCCATGTATTGTTTTAAAACTTACCGTACGTATTCATGATTATTACCTCCATCAAAATCCACTTATTGACTTTACTCTTTGAGATATTGCTTTAAAACTTTGATTGCTTGTTAACACCATTGCCCCCATCTGTAGACAAGAGAAGGTAACCCTGTCAAGGATTTGAAAAAAAACATTAAGGCCCTTTATCAGCTTAGATTCTTGGTAAAGTATTTCGTACCAGTCAACGTTTTGCCCAGGAGAAGGTAAGTCTGTCAAGGATTCCATTTGAAATATGGCCCTTTTCGATTTTTCATTCAAATTTTAAAACGTTTATGCTTTTCCACTAGTACACTTTTCAATTTGAGATATAATTTTGAAAGTTGGAATACGTTTGTACCATTATGACACCAGTCTGTAAGAAAGGGAATATAACCTTGTTAAAATGTTTCTTGATTTGTACTTATAAATTCCTAGTTAAAGTAATGTGTGCAACTATATCATTATCATTTTTTTTCATTTAATAATTTGCTGTAGTATTCATGGATATCAAACAATTAAGTTTGCGTACTCTTGACTTAATAGCTTGCTATACTTCTGGCCCTGGGGTTTTTTAACTGACAAAGTTTTTCGGCAAGCACTGAAACAAAAGTCGAGCGCGCTGTCCTACTGACAGCTCTTGTTTATAATACTATGATTAGATTTTCCCTTTGCATAGTGAGACTGATTAAATGGCCTTCTTTTTCATTTTTACCGTGAAACAAAACAAATGATCTAGAAGAGATAAGTTCTCTGTTAATAAAACGTGATTTGGATGTCATTTTTTCAACTGGACTGTTCAAAAAACTCGTTCACGAGTAGGCACTGGGCATAATTGTATGCGCAATTTTACGAAAAAGTCACTTTTAGGAAGCCTAATTAAGTCGAAATGCATTCATGCTACTTAACAAATAGATTTATACCCTTGTTTGAAAAAATCGATATATAATTTATAACATTGGTACATTAAGGGTAAGATTTTTCATAAACTGGACAATTTTTACAACTCGTTTAAGCGATATTTGGGTTGTTTGTACTAAAATGACAAAACTATTTGTTAAGTAGCATGAATGCATTTCGACTTAATTAGGCTTCCTAAAGGACGCAATCTTTTATAAAAAAGGAATATTTCGATATTTTCAGTAAAACATCAACAATAAGACATTACAAATATGTCAACCACCCCCTTAGATCTCATTGCTCGCCTTGATTGACCTTCTTTCAGAAACCAATGTGATAATTCGGCAAAAACTAACTACGAATACCAGTAAGTTCATTTTCTACTACCTTAGGCCATGAAATTCTTGTTTACGGCATGTTATGAGGTATGCCGGCGTTTTGGAGTGTCAGAGGTGCGTCCTTATAAAACCACATTCAATCAATCAATCAATCAACATTGACTGACAGTAACCTACTTCCGTTCCTGTTTTGCAGCTACAGCAATTTAATTTGAACCATTTCTACCGTTTTGAACGTTTTTAACTTTCACATTGGCTGGCTGACTAGACCTTAATATTTAGCAAGTTCATGCTAGAGAGAAGACATTTTTGACTTTACGTGTAGTTTCCAAAATTCCTATAGCTGCCATTGATTATTACTTGTTACATGTAATCTGGTTTAAAAGTGCAATGATACTCACGCGAGCGATGTTGGTTCAACGTGGGCCTCTTGTTTTCTTTTCATGACAGTTATTTTATGAGTAGTGAAGAAACATCGCAAAGACAAAGTGATTTTCTAGTCAGAAACGATATATTTCGGTGGTTCAAGAATCAAAATCGTTGTATTAAAAATCATTTGAAAAAACAGAGAAGAGAAAACAGACCAATCTAGTTTCCAAAAGGATTCCTAAATATTCTCTATGTATGTCTTCAAAGGGAAGTAAATGTCCATCGGCAGATTGATATTTAAGTCACTACAGTCGGCGAGAAGCAGATTACGGCAGTATAGAAAATACGGTAGGCGCAACAAGTCCAAGTAGCATATCAAGCCCAGTAAGTGCTACAAGTCAAATATTTACAGCAAATCCCGTTGGTTTAGGTAATAAGCGTGGTTATTCTTGTTTTACATATGCCGAGGTTTTCTGGACGATAGTCAGTCATAATTAATTATTACTTAATTCGGTCATTTATTTTCACTTAATTTAATCTAATAAATTAGTTTCAGATTTCGCTTGGTCAACCGATACGTAAACATACATAAACATGCATGGTTTCGCGAACATTTAGCTCGTTCTGCTATGATCACGTGATTTGGTTTTGCTTAGTGCGCTTTATTTGATTTCAATATTGAAGAATAAATGAAGAACAGACAATTTTATATTAAGTAGTGTTATTATGTGAAATGTATCTTGCTCTTATAAAAATCATTACTTTCCAAAAACTTGTCATGTAAAAGCAGACAGCCCGTGCATTATAGTGCTATACAACCAATGGTGCAGAAACATGTTATCTAATTGAAAGGAAGCAATGGCATCGAAAATGTGATGACATACCGCGGATTGTTATTTTTCTTTAAGGTCCAATACTTCATGACATTGTCCTAACCATTTAGTAAAATTATTATAATATATTTTTGATCCTTTCAATTGATTTAGTTTATCACAAACAATACACAGTGAATCAGGAAACTTGTAATCTTTTCCATACACAGCAACAACATTCTTGTCTCTCCGTTTCAAATAACCAATATATTCTTTTTCGTTATTTGACAAAAACTTTAAGTACTTTGCGAGTGATGAAATATTTGAAAATTCATTTGTATCGATGTAAGTGTTTTTCGGAAACAAAAATTTATTATCCAAATTACCTCTAAATATTGTGATAATGTCTAACTGATAGTAATAAAACAGTTTTTCTGTGACATAATCCTGACTTATTGCATTTTCAAAACTAAGATAGAATTTATACTCCTTATGCAATAGTGAAGATAAGTTTTCTTTTGATATTCTTCCATGTCTTCCACATTCTCCAAAAATATCCACATCAACGTACTTCTTTAAAATGTCAACATATTTTTCTCTTTCGCTCTGAGTTTTACAATGGCTAACTGCCCATGCAGCAAATTTGTGTTTAGAAAGGAATATAGATGAGTAATTCGTGTGTTTCACAGTTTTAGCACGCTGAAGCTTTCCATATGGTAAATATACATCTGAATTGAGTCGGTAGCCCATAGACCAGTTAAAAACATTATGCCACGCTTTATACTTAGAGTAGTATTTTCGTCTTGTATGACAAGCTGGTTCATAATGTACAAATATCCAAATTTGATCCGTTTTCCGCTGATATAAGTCAACGGGTGGTTTCGTTTCTAACTCTCCATCTAGAAAGAAAACCACAGCTTTACTTTGATTAAAGAGTGTGCGATTATTTGTAACTTTGCAACTCTTTGATATCAAACTATTATTCATATTTATTTTGTAAAATACTGGTGTGCGCCATTTCCTAAAATTCCATAACAATATAATAAATTGCATGTTGTTGATTTGTAAATGTCTTAGTTGATTTAAATCTGTTGTCATATTCTGTAAATTCTTAACGTAATCATTTAATACAACGGGCGCCTTCAAAACAAAAGTTGCTTTTTCTAAGATAAAATAAAGTATAAATGTGGTACTTAATAAATATACAATCGCACCAAAAGTAATTTTATTCATATCAATGTTGATGAGTATTAGATAGCATCGAAAGGATTTGTATTGTGATGTTTCATAAGCGATGATATAATTTACTGCATCTAAATATTCTATAGAAATTGTTTGAAGTTAAGTTAATTTCCGAACGTTTTACCGTTTGAATTTGTAAATGTAATTGGAAACAAAACTAATTGTTAAATGATTTCTATAGTTGGATGTTTGTCAAACAATAAGTGGTTTAAATATGGTTGTTTATAATTATATCTTCAGTTAATTTAGGATAAAAACACTTTTTAACAATCATGTTTACTTTTTATTTTTTCATTATTTAGAAATATAGGTTTGTCATATATTACTTTACAATAAACCTGTAATATGTCATTCTATGCCATCAAAATGTCGCAAAGGAATTTGTTTCCTTAAATAGTTTCAGTTTTCCGTCGCATCCTCTCGTTTAGGCTTTGTAAAATACATTACGAATATAGCTGCTATTGTGTTAAGAAGTCGTTTTATCAGTAAGTCTTTGAAGAATTAAGAAACATATCCATATATACTTTAGTTTAAGTATAAGGCATGTCATTTTATTTTCCCTTTTATCCCATTCAAAAATATTCATATGATGGATGATGTATTGTGGTGGGGTTTGGAGGACTATACAGTACAGCACAGGCGAAACCACACGCATATGCGTCCATGCGGCATGTAAATAAGAGTCTAAAAGCATGGAGAAGCGGCGGAAAATCAAACGCGTGACGCGACATCGCAAATTGTATGCGGCATTCAATTGCCACATCTGAAAGACAAAATAGCAATCAAGCGCATTCAAGCGCGACAACGAGTCCCGCCACGTGATGCCGCGTGTCGCGACGTTATGCGGCATGTCATTTTCTATACAGGTAAAAGCGATGAAATAAAAAAATGTGTAGTATATTGTATTGTACACATGTATAAAACTGTGTTTTTCAATAATGGTGTACAATGTATTCCATATTGTCACCAATAAAATTTCAGTCTTAAATGTTTTTAGTAACTACATGTGTATACCCGTACGTTTCAGTTACCATAAAAACATGTAAGTAGAAACGTGTTTTAGAACTGTGAGATGAAAAAGAAATACCTCAACCCATACGATTTTTTTGAATGAATTATCTTAATGCAGAGATCGACAAATACTACATTGAATGACAGAGTACGACCAAGAAGACAAATGTTAAGAATACTATTAAAGCATCGTGATCACTTTAAATGTTGATAATTGAAAAAAGGATGCTTAAAAGAATCACGACAGAACTAAGTATTTACTGCAAATTAACGCTGAAATACGTGAGAATAGGATTTCCTTATCCACTACTAAATGGACATGGTAGATTTATTTTCACGCAAGTAAGCAGAAACAAGTGTAAATACAGAATAGGGATGAAAACAAATCAGCCTTTTCTCGAATTCTACTTCAAAACTGCTATAAATATATAGAAAATGATCTAACTAAAAACAAGAATACCCACAACCCTATGTTTATTTTTTAAACAGTTTTACAGTCATTTTTTCATATGTATGTGATGTGCTTGCTGCTTTTAATTTACGTTAAAATAGCCCGGCAGCGATGAGAGATCAGCAGTTAAGTATAAGCTTATCTATCACCGGTATTGGGTGGAAATTTGTATCTTGTAGGTGAGAAAAACGTTGTACCGGTATACAGTAAATTATGCTTATAACGAACTCTCCGGGATCTATCAAATGTGTTCCTTATATCCTTGAGTTCCTTATATCCATATATCGACGTTCCTTATATATATCGAACTAAAATACATATCGAACAAGTATTTTTATAGTCAAATCCCAACCATCAACTTACATTTGCTTTTGATATTTATTCCACCTTTTGAACAGTTATAAATATCTATAACTGTTATCCTTTTCTACATCCGTATGTAAAATAATTGCAAAGATTAATAAAGCATAAAAAACGGTTCATGTTTTCATTGGCAATACTGAAACAAAATAATTTTGTATATGAGACAATTAAATGAAGCCGATTTTCGCCAAAACTTGAATATTTAACATGTTTTTTTTTTCTCCCAAAATGGGATTTCACCCGGTCTGCATGCTTTTAAAGAAACGCTCATAATTGTTTACGAAAAATATTATCACTTGAACATCGTACTTAGCAATTGTGTTGGTATTCTCTTTTAACTAGTTTATCAAAAGGTTATACATGTGAAATGTAGAAGACTATATCCGAAGTTTCCTTATAAACGGAGTACGATATAACCGCATCTTTTTACATAATACAAAATAAGGGAAAAATCGGGCCCAAAAGAACTGTTCGTTATATCCTATGTTACGTTATATCCGGAGTCGCTATATACGGATTTTACTGTAATAAGGTAAACTGCCCGTCTGTTAGAACGACCAAAATACGGCTGGAACGGATGTACTCTCCTTCTTGAATTGTAATTCAAATCAAATTTAACTGTATAGCACGAGGTGTTAATGTTACATGTGTGTATCACAATGTTTGATCTTACGTAACTAATTTTACTTTCAACTGTGCGATCTTTTAAAAATATCACCTTTATTATTTTCATAAAACATCAAACACCTATACGTACAAAAGCCGGTTGTGATCCCGGTTCATAGCTCTTAGGTAGTTGGTAAAATGTTGGTGTCTTACTTCGAGTGTAGGAATCGATATGCATGTCCGTACAGAAACCGGTTGTGCCCCTGGTTCGAGCTGTCAAAATGTAGGTGGTTGATAAGTGGACGTACAGTATTTAGGCTGTTACTTTATTTTTGTGAAGTTTAGTTCTTACATTTATCTACTGATTATGTGGATGCAGTCAGCGCTGAGAGATTGTTGCTTTGATAAAGCTTTAGAAACTTAATGTAGTATCGTACATTGAAAAGAGTTGATGCCAGTTTGTTGTACATTCAGACGGCAAATAATTGTCAGTTCATATATTTATAACAAACATATTGTTTTTGTCGCAAAGTATGACGGAAAAAAGGAACATACGTATACATTGTAATAGTTAATTCAAATGCAGTAAATCGACAGTTTGCTGTTATCAACTGTTTCAGTATTTATTTAAGATTATTGTGTCTTTGTAGCTCAAATCAGAGTCCAAGAACGAATAACATATTTAGTTTACCTCGATCAGTTTCTACAAATAAACTTATTCAGGAACTAGTATGGTTACCTTTAAGTGACAGGCGTAATTTTCAAAAAATTGTTATTATGTATAAACATAAAAATAGTTTACTACAATGTAAATATTTATCACACTCGTTTAAGAAATGGTTGCAGTAACTTAAATACAGACTTGTTTAATAACCATTTAGGAGATAATGCAATAAATTATGTCTAAACTAATAATTTATTCGGAACAAAAATTTCAACAGTAGTAAAAGGTCATATCGCAGAAATAAAGCGAATCCAGAATGCTACATAATCGTCTAGAAAAATCCATGTCCTGTTTAGAAGCTTGACGTGAAGCCATCACATTCACACAAAGCAACACTTAATAGTATATAAATACAATAATGCAAAGTTCCACACAATAAAAAGGTTCGAAAATACACTAAAATAATCCTGTCTTAACTACTTCGACAGTAAATTACCAATGCTATCTGTTTTAGCCGATTATCTTACTTTATGGTTCATTAAAATGAAAAACATGCTGACAGTACTGTAGACAATGGCAATCATCACCCTTTGTTAATATTAGCAATAAGTGTCTACTCAATTAAGATGTGGCACTAATTATCCCCAACTTCAAGGCAAGCGTCGGAATCATTTGTGTTTAAATACATACATCAAAACGACGACAAATTATTGATAAGCAATAATATCATAATTCTTGCGACAAACAATGATATCTGTAATAAAAAGTTTAGAATAAAAGAACAAAGTCATGAAAATGGTACAACTTTTAATTACATACAATAATTTTTTTTTTAAACATACTCGAAAGATAGTACACTGCAGTAACTCAGGCAAAAATTCTATAAAATTATATCTTATAAAACCTTTTATAGAATTACATGTACATTTTGTACATTGTGCAAAAAGCATTAATTTTTTAAAGGAAAAATAAATCCTTTATGCCGCGTCACGCGGCATGGTACTTGTCGCATATCGCAAATGACACGCGGCATATAGATGCCGCATATACAATCATATGCCGCGTGATGCGACATGGTTTTATTGCTCCCGCGTTGTAAAACCTCCCGCGCTATAGCGCGGCAAAAACGGAATCCGCCTGTGCTGTACTGTAAGTGGTTAATGAGTTTTCGAATAGCAATTCGTTTATTACTGTTATCTCTCAAACAGTGTAAGTTTTTTGTGTTCCAAATATTTTAAACAAGATTTGAAACTTGAAAAAAAGAGATAAAAAATTGAAGCTGTCTAATTTAGGCTCTAGATTCACTTTATTATTGGTTAAGGTCATTCCTAAAGCTTTTGCTAAGTCAGAAGTCCACATAATTTTATTGAGATATAAACTTACGTTTGCTTCTGCTAGTGATCTAACACTTAATACTATTGTTATATTGAAATTTACTTTAATCTTGAGATAGTTCCAAAGTTAATGAAAGTGGTCATTAATTTCTTAAAATGTGTCTTTTCACTGTTGTTAATGAACGTGGCATCATCTGCAAATAATGTTTTTTATATTTATCTTAACACCTTTTATTTTTATGTTATTGTTTAAATAGCTACTGGGCGGCTCTACTGCGATGAGTAAAAGGAGAGAAGATAATTTGACAACTTTGTTTAACTTCTTTTTATTTCAAAAGGTTCTCATGTATTACCGATTTTAATAACAACAATGTAAATTTTGTGATACAATAATTTCACTAGTCCTATTTCGTAAAGAAACTGTCAGACTAAATTGTTCTTAGCATTTAAGGTAGGTCACTGGTTCCCCCTAGGAATCGGGTAACTTTTTCTGGAATCCGCTTTAAAATCTGTATTGGGAAATGGCTTGAAGCAGATTTATATTTGGTATCATTTTACAATTAATGACAGATCGTCTTACCTGATAGGTTTAATGGTTTTTTTAAGGTTGGTTCTTCAATTATGGATCAGATTAAGTCAAGCAAAAAGAGTATGCAGAATTAACTGTAACAAATAAATTATTTATTTAAATACTATCGCTACTACTGAGAGCAGATATGATCAGACCGGGCTGAAAAGGGTTTACTTTTAGAAAATCTCTAACTCGTGGCTAATGAAAAGTACTAGTAATTATTCCTTCTTTCAAGGTTTAAAAAATGATATGGTGCCACCGACTGAAATTCAAATTACTACATAATCACTGGCGCTGATGTTGGTAGAGTTATTGTACAAAAGTTAATAATGTGAGTTCCGAGAATGATCTTTTTTCTTGTTTGGGGCCCTTATAGGGTAACCCCGTTTATTTTCTCCGTCGTTGGCGTAGTAAGAATCGGAGAGCATCACCCATCAGCCTTACAGTGTTGACATGCAACATTCATTAAATAATAGGACTGCAGAAAGGTAAAATTGGCAGTTTCATTATTAAAAATACTTTCTTGAACTAATTTTTGTCATAACAATAAGTTACGTCTAGTTTTAGACTGTGGTTCTCCGTTCTCGTTTCGTCACGCGCATAAGCAAGAATGAGATTAGCTTCATTTTCGTATATTAAGGGGAGTCACTGCTGAAATTCAAAATAACAATAAATTTTATTGACCCTGTTTTTTATGGAGACTAACATATTGCAAGTGAATGTCTGGAAAAATAATAATGGGTCAATCATGTAACTTTTTCGCAATATTAATCTTTAGTGATACACTATCAGATAAGGTGCTTAATGTAGAATTAGCTAGAATTTTCGAATTATAAACGTTTATGTATGTGGTGTATGTTTCAGAATGGGTATCAATTTTTAATATCTTCTAATGTAGTATGTCATACTTTAGGATGAAAAAATAGAGATAGTGGTATTTCTATCATCATCTGAATAAATATTGCGCTCCTTATTATTACCCCACCCACTTTGCTAAAATTCATCTTTTCAATTTTTGATAAACGAATATTTCATGATAAAGGAATAGCTGGTAAATATTGGTGTTTAAGTCCTCATTTTGACAGAAACACTGTCCTCATTTGAATGTTAACTGATGTCCTCCTTTATAATAAGCATTTCTTAATGATGATCTACTTTGATAACCAGTTATCATCATGTTAAAAGTACATATGTTAATGCTGTCTAAATACATTTTAAAACAATTTTCATTTTACAGTTGTCTGTGAAAAGATGATGTTCGTCTAAATATGTCATCTTACCAGAGTGTTTTATTTAGTGGGTTTGCCCACATTAATTATGTAAGTATTTATTGGCAAGTAGCCCACATTTATTATGTAAGTATTCATTGCGAACTATTCCCAACTAAGGGTGTTAGTGTTAAAAATTGCATTTACAAGACTGCTAATGGACGGATTCCATTAAACAGTCTAGATACTGTTTTATTCCTTTGTTTTGGTTTGATTGCTTTTGAGCTGTTACGTGTTTTGGCATTCATACTTTACAACAGCTGACTTTAAGTGCCTTAGCACCAAGAAAATTCACCCCACACTTTCCTGTCATTCAGAAAAAAATAATGAGGTTTTTAATTTTCTAAAAAAGACCACATATGTCTGCTGGAACGCATTAGAAGAACAGACTAAGTTAAAGGATTGTGATGTTTCTCATCTTCGTTGATTGTTTACAACTCATTTTCAGGTTTTCTTCGAACTGTTTAACAAATTACTGAAGAAGCCAGTATTCTTGTGGTGCCTGTTTGTAAGTATATAGTTTACATTATGAACAATGCCTATATCATTTACATATGCACAATGCCTATATCATTTACAATGTAAAATGCCTGTATAATTTACATATTTGCAATGCCTTTCCAAAATTAAGAAAGCAAAATAAAAGGATTTTGAAGTACATATTTGGGATATATGTTAAAATTGCTAGGTGGTCATTTTCAGGTTTCATACATATTAATATGCGGGGGGGGGGAGGGGTTGATTTGTAATTTTGTTATATTTTCTTCTTTTTCAGCTGATAATGGACAATGCATGACTGCTACACTCAAGCTTTGCAAACGTTTCCTTAGGAGGGAAGTGAATGTGCTTAATTCATACTTGATACGAGATTCTCTCCGTACTGGGGAGGTACAAGACATGGTAAGCGATACATGTTGTTATGATGTTTGCCTTTAACTTGGTTTTCAGCTTTTCAAGGTTAATTATGTTGAGTATCTAGATATTGCATTGCTTGCTGAAAATAAGGTTTTGTTGGTTTGAGATTCATCATAAGCAATCGTTTATCCCATACAAAATGGAGGCAAATTGTTTACCCTTATCTGTCAGTATGTCTAAAAATCTTTCGAAAGAAATTCATAATACTAAGTATTCAATTTGTAAAAGGCCTGGTAAGTGTATACTTTCTTTGTATTTTCTGAAAGAACATTATCAATTCTGAAGAAAATTTCTGTGTTTATATGTTACTTCAAAACTTTAAAAAATGCTAGACACATTTACATGGACAATGTTTTGAAACCTATTTTGTATATTGTATACCTTAATACTGGCAGATTTATAACAAACATTCAGAGATAAAGGATGTTTCGCCCTCCGTAAAACAAGTTATGTTTCATGTGACCATAATCACCAGAGTTGTGGCTCTTCCTTAACTTTTCCACTATACGTATTAATAAGTAATCTTTTGAGATAAACTTCTCATTATATTTTTGGCAGAAACAGTGCAGATATTGGTGTATCTGTGTCCTACGGATCCATGTCTAGTTAACATGTTACTATGAACTAGTGTGAGCATCATAGGGATAACTTTTCTTATTGTCATCATATTGTTCATTCCAAAGGAAACATATGCTATGAAGTTGGTCGAAAAATATGAAGAGATTAGTTTAAAAAAAAAGTTTTAGCCCAAAGAGAAAGAGTGGAAGGATACATAGGAAGGTAAATTACAATTTTCTGAAAGATATTTAAGTCCCGGTGCCTCTTTAGATATAAAAAGACATTTAGCTCTTATTTTACAAAGAGGGACTTCTTACTGGCTAAATATAGACCGCTATTTGTTCAAAAAACTTAATATTGGCTATTTGCCATTTTTTATTTTTCTCCGTCAAACTTCCATATTGGTTGTGATAACAGAGTCTATATGTACCACCATCTCCACCACGACGCAAAACCCCACCCTACCACATCCCAAATTTGAAATTTTGTTCTCAATTTTGTTTTCTTCACTTTTGACAGAGCGCAAGAGGGCGACAAAAGTGTTCTACTGAGCATCCATCTAGTTGAAGTGGAAGTGTATGCTATGAATATATGGGCCGGGTCATACGATTTCCGACCTTCGGGAAAAAAAATACAATCCGAGAATTACGTCATAAGTGACGTCGTATATTTTCCCGGAAATGTCGGTAGACATTTTGTTTATTTACATGTGTTTTCAAAAAGATTTCTTGTAATAAAAATAGGGTTACGGCAATATTATCATACAAGATGGAGTCGTTGCAGGTGAGTCATGTTTTGTTATAAATTTTTACACAACTAATAAGGTTACAGATGGTTTATTCAACATTTGTCCAAGCGCGCGCAACTTACGAAAAGCGCGCGATTTATCAATAAATTAGTTTCATTTTTAGAAATTGATAAATACGTCAGTTTATCGTGATATTGACATTGACAACACTATTGATATTGTTTCTCCAAAAGATATACATGTGTATATAAAAGTCATACGTTCAGTAGATCTATTCCCGTTGTTTCAATCCGCTCGCTGCCAAATTATTGGATATATAGTACTGTTCAATCAATACAGAAAGTACACGTATACGGTGGCCGCGGGGTCTAAGGCGTATGACAAGTAATTTTGCCAATGCGCCCCGAGATCGAATCTTGACAAATACAATATTTTTTTTTTTTTGGTAATGTTTTATTTTGTTCTTAAACTGAAACATATATTGATTACAGAACTAAAAAAAAATGTAATGTGGAAACTTTTATCATATTCACTGGAGCTTGTAAACTGTTGAACATCTGAGTCTTCACTAAATATTTGCATCTAATTTGCCAATTAAATAGTAGGTCTACTATGGTTGTAATTTCATTATAGATCTAGATATTATAATTTACAAGCTATTTAAGAAACATAGAAGTACAGTGTGGATGATGACCAGAGTGACGCCGATTGTGAAGACTGGGCCAACGGAGAAAGGGATGAGGAAACCAGCTCTGACATTGAGAAAAGGGTGTTTGACCTAGTGGACAACCAGGAAGGTGATGGTGACGACAGTGACAATGGGGGTGAGGCCGGCTTGGGCGGAAGTGGGTGTGGACCTGGAGGCGACGCGTGTGCTTTGAACTTTGACGGAGACACAGGTACTACAGGGTTTAGGTGTGGCTGTAAAATACAATGCCTTTACAAATTTGATGACATTGACGATCATATTCTGAATATAAGAGATATGACCAAAACTGAAAAAGAAATGCTTATCATGGGGGCATTACTAAAAATTGAAGGTAAAACTTGGAAGGGAGAAAGACAGAGGAGTCGGTATACGTACATTTACCGCGGTAAGAAAATTTGCAAGGACTCCTTTAAGTATGTATATGATGTTGGAGCATTCACATTAAAAGCAATTCTGAAACATCTTAAACAAAATGGGAAAATTCCAGGTTACCATGGAAACACAAACAGGCGGCCTCACAATGCTCTCAAATATGAACAAGTTCGCTGTTGTGTTGATTTTATTGTACGTCAGGGGGAGGAATTTGGATGGCCGATGCCAGCGGCACCTCGTGGGAGAGATGATTACCCACCCGTGTATCTTCCGGCCAGTTTCACGAAGAAGGCCATGCATAAAGAATATACAGAAGCATGCCGAGAGTTATCAATAAAATCAGTAGGACTCACATCTTTAAAAAATATTTGGGCACAGTGTGTACCTCATATTAAAATTTCAACACCGCGTGATGATGTCTGTCAAAAGTGCGAGTTGATCAGCAAGAAAGTGAGAGCAGCTACAACCGAGGATGAAAAATTAGCAGCCAGTCAGTCACTGCAAGATCACATCTCACATGCACGGTCTGAGCGCGAGTTTTATCGAGAGACGCTAGCACGATCACAGGCGGAGACGCCGAAGGTTAGACAACCCGGTCCAGTACCACCCTGCTCAACAGACTTGAAGTACATTCATTTTACATTTGATTACAGTCAGCAGGTTACTTTACCGCATCATTACAGACAAATGGGGCCGCTCTACTTCATGGTGCCACAAAGAATTCAAATTTTCGGCGTCCGTGACGATGGCAGGCCAAGACAGTACAATTACCTCATCGACGAAAATGAAAGCATAGGTAATAAATTTAAAATAATATATTTAAGGCTAATCAGTGTTGACTTATTAGAGATCGGTGTATGAGTTATAACCTTAAAGAGCATTTCTTCATCTCTAATCATTTTATTGTCAAGGATTAACATTAACGTACGTGACGGTAACCTTCGCACTTCGATGTTGTTGCTGCTGCAAATGTTGCTGACGATGTCGCAAGTAGTGATATATTGCTAATAGTCGTTGTTAGTTAGTTTTTTAATGTGTGTGCTATGTGACCACACTTGATCGATGTACAGAAAAACGTCTTTTATATTTTTATAACAGGTCAAGACGGGTCATTAATGCATGGGCCGAATGCAGTTTTGTCGATGTTAGACCACACATTGACATTCTTCGGTTATGGTGAAAAGGGCTGTTCTTCATTGTGACAATTGTTCAGGTATGCATAAAAACGTTTAGTTATTATCATTATTAACCTTCTGATTTTCATACTGTATAATAAAATAAAGAAAAATAACAGCATCTCGTCGTATATGTACTAAGGTTATAGAAGCAGAGATGTTTCGATAAATTTAATAGAATACAAGAAACGTATGTACGACCTAATATCTAAATCTTATTTATAATATGAACTATTTTAATTACTTGGTCAGAATAAAAACCGGTATACCCTAGCGTATCTGTGTTGGCGTGCTATGACCGGATTGCACGAGACGATTGATTTACACATGCAAATACCAGGGCACACCAGGTTAGTTAATATATTTAATCCAAAATTATTAAAAAAAATAAGTGAATCGTGGAAAACAAGCGTTAAAGAAACTCGAAATTCAATACTTGTGCTGTCCAACTTTATGTACGACATCTAAAATTTGCTTGGTCTTGTCCGTGGCCATTTCAGGTGCTAAAGTCATAAACTAAAGAATTAAAATATCAATTAAGTAGTTATACCAAGATATTTAGAAGCATTATCCTCATGGATATTTTTGTTGTTGTGACAGTGTAAAAATGATCCTTTGCTGTAACTATTTCTACAAGCCTCCAAATTATACAAAATCTTGATAATTTACGACAGCAAATTGTTGTTGAATATGATTTTTTTTACAAAACTGTACTCCTAATCCCGTCATATAGTATGTGATTAGCCCAGAACGTGTATATTATAAATGGGACATATTGTACAAAATGTCATGCAATTAATTGAATAAAATAATTGTTTAAACCAACCAAGATTTTTTACAATGAGATCGTTTGACTTCAAGTGTGGGCAATGCTATTCCTCTAAATCGGGATGTTTTACAAAAGTCCTGAGCAGACGATAATGTTGTTTTTTTTAAATAAATCTGCAAATTTTGAATGAAATGGATGTATCTGATTGGCAAGTAAATTGATTTAAGATGATCGCAAATATATTGGTTCTGAATGCAACGGTGTCGTCCTTTTTGCGCTCTTAAATCTCCTACATATTGTTGAATATGAAAATAAGTCAATGGCTAACATTATTTTAACATATAGAGTGCTGAAATATGACAAATATTAAAAATAAATAAATTGATTAAACCAGACAAATATCTAAAAGAAAGCCAAACAAAATCGACGTTAAACCGGAAGTGCGTCAGAAGTTATTACACAGTCAGTTACGAAATTAAAAATGGTAATTTTCTTTCCGCAGATGTCACGTTGACGGGGGTTTCGCTCACATTAAGAAGTTATACAGACGTAGTGATGTCGACGGGTTTCCAGAACTTGCGTCTGTTGTGGAGCGTAGTGCTTCTACAAACGAGGTCGTCACATACAGAAACCGGAATGATGAATGCACGTGGGACTGGAGAAATTGGAAATCCTTTCTGGAAATGTACTTCAGACCATTCCAGGGAATCCAGAAGTACCATCATTTCACATTCAATCGTGAAGACCCTGGATACGTGTATGTGAAGACCACTGTAGCTGACGAAGCTGGTGTTCGCAGGTCTCTTCTGAAACGTGGCGTCACCTTGGATATCTTCGCTCGTCCAATAATAATTGCAGCTGCGGGACTGTCGGCGGATCGACAGAAGTATCTCTACAAGAGAGTCAGGCCTGTTGTCAGGCCAGAATTTCAAGACATTATATGTCCTCGTCCCGAGGCTTGAAGTGTTAACGCAGGACTGGCTACGCAAATATCGTTTTTAAAAACCAGTAACATTTTGGTACAATTTCCTTTTTGTTATTCATTTAACTTACTTTGAATAACACCGTAATAGGATATTTTGTGTTTAAATATGATTTGTAAGAAATATTTATCTGTCATAAATGATTAATGTATTAGAAATGGTTTAAGTTGTTTTAAAGAAGTTACTTACGTTCTTACATTATACAACGTATGAAACGTGGTGAATTATCGACGTCGACGTAATACTTTAACGTCAAATGATGTTTTATACAACGTCATAGGTAAAATGTAAATGGGTTTCATTTTATTGCCGAAAAAGATTTTGTCATACAGTAAAATGTGGTACATTCAACTTTGGTTGTATTTTATGATTATATAAAAAAACAAAAAATGTCCAAAAATGTCCCGAAGGTAGGAAATCGCATGACCCGGCCCATATAGTGAAGTGATTTTTTTTAAAATGGCATTGCCAAAAGTAAGAAACAGTATCTTACAACAATATTTTGTTGAAAAGCGATATAACTATGAAAGAATAGTATGTAGAACACAATAAATAATATCATAATGGTATTTGTAATTTTTATTATATATTAATCAGTATCTAAAGAGGCACTGGAACTATAAATGTATTTTGATCACTTTTAAGCTATTTTGATTGTCCTGTTAGTCTTTGTCTAAATGTTGCTTTAAAATACATCACATCTATTACCGCTTTGTCAATTTTGCTGAAACTTCTAGGGCAATATCCTTCGATGGTCCCCTATCAGATTCCATCAAATCTAGTTAATCCATGCAGAGCTTTGGTTGCCATTATCTAGTTGATATATGCAGATCTCTGGTTGCCAAAATCTTCTTTATTTCATGCAGAGCTCTGGTTGTCAAAATCAATTTTTCCATGCAGAGCTCTGGTCGCCAAAATCTACTTTTCCATGTAGAGCTCTGCTTGCAAAAATTGATTTTGACAACCATGCAGAGGTCTGGTTGCCAAAATAAAGTTGATACACGCAGAGCTCTGGTTGCTAAATCTATTTGATCCACACAGATCTTTTGTTGCAAACATCTAGCTGATCCATGTAGAGCTCTGGTTGCCAAAATCTAGTTGATCCATGCAGAGGTTTGGTTAACAAAAATCTAGTTGATCCATTCAAAGCTGTGGTTGCCAAATTATAGTTGACCTATGCAGAGCTCTGGTTGCCAAAATCTAGTTGATTCACGCAGAGCTCTCGTTGCCAAATCTAGTTGATCTATGCAGAGGTCTGGTTGTCATAATCTAGTTGATCCATGCAGAGCTCATGGTGCTATTGCATTTTCAAGGTAAAATTTAAACAAAATCGTCAGAATCTGCTGGCCTGATTTCAAAATTATTTTACAGAAGTGTTTTTTGGGAGACACTCTTCTACATTAATACAACCGCCAGGGTGTGAAAGCTGTCTTATCTTTACACTGGTAAGTAATTTTGTTTAATCACACACGGAAGCAGGACTTGGTATAGCACTTCTTTATCATTCATAGCTAAATGTGGATAATTGCAGTGGCTAGAACAAGAACAATACTTTTATTGGGTAAATCAATAATCTTTTCATTGTATTCAAAGAAAATACGTGTGACTAACAAATTTAACAGCTGGATGATTGTTGTAGATTTAAAGTAGACATTATCTATTTATAATTTTTTCATCATATTATACTACCAAAACTTGTAATGTCTAATAAGTAGGAAATCTTATAAAAAACATACTGTATGATTCAAGCTATGGGCTGTAGAGAAAATTGACAGGAGCTCGCCAGACCAAGTTTTACCCTTACTGGTACACGGACTTTGGAAAGTATGTACTTAAAGATTAATATACCCTGTTAATAATTACTCAAATATGAGACAAATAAATCATTCATGTACAGAAGTTTGTAGTATATAACATAACATGGCAAGCAAAATGATTTTTCTTTTTTGATATAGTTGTGCATATCAATTTAGCTGTACATGAAGGTAGATAGGATGTACTAGTCTAATGTATCAAGTTATGTTTCAATTATTTTCAAAAAGAATAAAAGTAAAAAAACAACAACATACAACTTAGTAGGGAAAAGTGGGTATTTTGAAGAGACATCTTTCAAATTACAAGAAGAGAAAAAAAGAAAACTTTATAACTTTTCTTGAAAACAATCTCTACTGAACTTTCAGGTGAGGTGGATACATTTCAGAGCATGGATGGTATTGCGTAGACAGTTCCAAGATCCTCACGTTGTGGTCACAATATTCCCCAGTTGACAGAGGATCCACAAAACCAAGTTCTTTTTTTATGATTGGAATAACTTCTGTAAGACATTCTTCAAGAAAATCCCCCAATCTAAAAAGTACCATTATTTCAGGTTGTAGCTGAATAATTTGATTTTTGTTTCTTCTAATCTAATCGTATCTTAGCATGGCAGATAATGTGCTAGCATACATTCATAAATGGCTTAAGTTATAAACACAGCAGCTCCTGAAATAGCCACCACATTAATACAATTGCGTCTCCCTTGGACTAGTGGTTTAGGCATCCGCCTTAGGAGGGGTATGTTGAAGGTTTGAACCCTAGCATGGGTCCGTTCTGATATGGCCTGTTTGTGAGCCACGAGCTAATTCAATAATGGTTACCGTATGCCTAACTGCCTGGTGCCTGTCATTAAAGGATTGGATTCAGGAGGTAAATATGCTCAGATAGAAGGTGTCTTATAAGTCAGAAATGGCTGGCCCTTTAAGTAGGGATGACACTATAATAAAACAAACACTTTATCTTAATACTTTTATATTCATGACATTGCAAACTGAGTAGATGCCATTCATTGTAACAGTAACAAACGAAAAGATTTATCATTCCTCACTTGGCAACATACATGTAAGTATACTTAATTTAAACTCACTT